>VMOF01000111.1:33321055-33589044 GCA_011764245.1 Trialeurodes vaporariorum
ATTGTATTTGCCAGTTTTCAACAAAATTCATTGGACCAAACCTGAACTATCCCAATTAATAGGAATATGTTTTTGTTTGCTTATATTCCCATATTTTTTTCTCAATCGCACCTATATTGCCTCTCAAAAAGGTTTTAGCGGTTGTGTATGGTGACTAAGAAAGCAAAATATGTTAGTATTTTGATAGTGAATTGTGTGTACAAAAGTTTTATCAAAATTCATCGAGACATAATTGATTGATTCCAAGTAAAAAGATTAATTTCTCAAGATAATTCCATTTTTTGGCTCGAGCGGACTTATTTTGATTTTTTAAACGGTTTTAAGGGTTGCATATTGTAACTATGTGTAGTTTATTTTATAGTAGACTGAATGTAGATTTTTTTTTCTAACTTTCATCAAAATTGATTGAGCCAAACTTGAATTATTCCAGTTTTACCCATTTTTACCCATTTTACCATTGATTTCAATGGAAATCATTTTTTCCCTATACCTAACTAACCTAAAAGTTGAAATTTCAAAAAAACAAAAAAGGTACCTCTGGGGAATCTAAAAAGTAACAGCTGTGCAAAATCTGGAAGCATAAGGACCAATGTTTCAAAAGTTATGGGAAGGTACACACGGACTGACGGACTGACAGACTGACAGACTGACAGACTGACGGACAGATGCCAAAGAATTTTTTTTGCATAAATGTCTCTAAGTTAGAAAGGGTTAAGAAATATGCTAAAACGATTGAAGTATGTTCTTTCTGATGGTATTAGACATGATGAGAGGCCATTATTTTGTAAAAATCATGATTGACTTAGTCGTGAGAGGCCAACTATCGAAACAAAATACTTTGAAAATCTCTGCGCTATCACAATACTTTCTCAATTTATCTAATTTCATTAGAGTGAGAAAGTAAAAATTAGGTGTATTTCGTTAAATTAAAATTTTGGGCAGTCTATGTCTCAGACCACGGAATCGGTCCGATTCTGCCGTTGAAGTCCCAACATTTTAATTTGACAAAATACACCTTATTTTTTCTCCTCAAGGTAACATGTTGTACATCGATCAGAAGGTTTCTATATATTTTCTCAGAATCTGTCAAGATTTGTGAGAAATTCTCAAGTGGATAAGCACAAGGGTTGATTCAAAAATGTTCCAAGTCCCGATAGCTAAAAAAATCTGGGTATTTTGGTAAATGTCTATGGGAGCAAAAATGTTGGCAATTGCCTCTGATATGAGGATATGAATTATTTTCGTACTTTTAGAAGATGCTTTTTTGCAAAAAACTTGATAAATGTGTGTGAGCTTCTTCTAATATGAACGAGGAGCTGTTGAGGGCTTTTGAAAAAAATATCAAAAATGAAAAAATTTGTTTCAATTCCGTAACCAATCTCAAAACATTTTTAATCAGCCGTTCTTGAGAAAAATGCTGTGTGCTGGTTCCTTTTATCTATAGTTATCATCGCTGTATTATGTTCTGTATAATTTCATTGGGTATGCAGAGTAAGTGAGAGTGGTGGAGTGAGAATTTCTTTTCTATGTGAAACTTCTGAGCGCTAGTGTTTTTGTTCATTTTCTTTTTTAATTTCTATTAATTTCATGTCTGAAATTATTTTGGAGAAATTTATTTCACCAAAACTATCAGTAAACCTCAAGTAAACTCGTGGCGGTTAAGATCCAAAAATTTCTCCAAGACTCTCCCTTTTACTACCTTCCTCTTTCCTACCTCGATCTCCTCTTTTTAAAAACTTTTCTTTCCAAATCTGTTTTTTTAACCTTATCTGAGAGGTGCATGATTGTGCATGAGATCTCTCAGATTCAACTTACAAACTAGCTGACATCAAAGCAACCAAGTCTCCTCCCCTCCCCTCTTCCCACCCTTTCTACTCCTGTGTTTCATCTAGCCCCCTATCCCTTCAGATTTCAGCCTGAGATTTTATCTGATCTTCATTATTCCGAATTATTATTACAATCTGTTGGCTGCGCTCAAGGCAAACCATTGCATAACTCATAAATTGCAGGCGCATGAAAGTGCAAAAGATTTAATGCCCAAAGGCGCTGATATCCGAAGGACCAAGCCTAATTTTTTGTACCTACCGCACCTTTCTTCTGCTTCCCCTTCTACTTCATCCTCTCGCTATAGCTCCCACCAAAAAGAAAAACAAATTAAAAAAAAAAAAGTCAGAAAAATAACTTGTCGTTGAAATTAAGGAGACAATATTTGAAATTCAGCAGGCATGGAGTTGAAAGAGTTTAAAATGTTTCCGGTACCCTGAATAGAACAAGGATCAGTATTGCGTGATTTTAAAAATGAAAAAAATGTAAGTACTCAGCGAGCTAAGTACACGGATGTCTTTGCGCTACCAAGTTTATGGAGTTCACAAAATACTGCAATGTGGCAACATTGTACTGTGCGCATTTAAATCCATTAAAAATATGAAGCTACTGGGTGTGTAGTGGGCTCAGGAGTTTGATCTTTTGAAAGGTTTTAAATGAACAAAATGCAATAATGCCTCACTACACGCTACACCACTGGTAACAACTTTTAGTACTAGCTGCTGCATACAAAATTTATCAGCCGAGTTATGTCAAAATAGATTTTCTTACATTTCTGATCATCTTGATAGCGTTTATTTAAGAAAATATTGCCAATGACAGCTTTGCAAAGCGCACTCCATTTGTATGCAGCTACGCAGATAAATGAACTCCCAGCTGTGAACATTATCCACAAAGTTCTGTGCATAAGACAGAAATGCGTCCATCCGCACTTTTAAATTAAGAGCTGTCATCAGGAATCTTTCCTGAAATGACCTAGCTATTTTATCACCAAAATTGTTGAAGATAAATATACACAAATCCATTGAAAGACAGAGTTAATGGTAGAGTTTGAAGTGAAAATCGATGTGACTTACTTGAAAGACTTGAGTTTTAATGATACCCCAACTAGCATTTCTTACACTCTGAATTTTTTGATTTGACGCAGAATACAGCTGACTACTAATAAAATTTTCTAAAAGGAGACTCTCGTTTAAAAGCCCAGTTTTAGATTACATTGCTAGCAGTAGTTAAATAAGGATACTGACAGCGTTACTCCTTCTGTAAAGGCACGAGACAGTTAAAGTGAGATGCAACATGATAATATCACTCCTCGAAGAACACACCTTTGAAAACCACCAAGGATTTTAATCATCCTAACCCATTGAAACCAATCAGTATTAACTAGTTGCCATCGGTTATAAAAACCACAACTTTGAAAGTGGCTCTGACGTCTGGTTCAAAAACTTGCAATTAAAAACATTAAAATTCATTCTCTTCGATCGGAAGGGACAAGATAGCAACAAATTGATTCGTGACAGAATTCACTACACACACGAAAACAAGAATTCTTGGCTTAAAGAAGTGGGTGAGCGTTTGTAAAGCAAATAATAAAATCTAGATTGAGTTACAGAACTGAAAGATGGGTTGAGCACTGAGAAATAAGTTGATTGGATTGCTTATTTCATAAACAAACGAGTACTTAATGATCCACAAACACGGCCGTGGCCACAACATTTCACGAGCAAACATCTGGATTCTGGAAGTTAATAGGAAGCAAGTGGGTGGGTTATGGTTGATTGAAATAATCCTTTAATGCATCACTAATAAAAAATAAAGGGCTTAAAATTGATTAAAAAAAGAACAAACGTTTGGGAACACTGCTCATCAATTAACCTCAAACGTAAACACTAAACATCTTGCGACAGTCTCAGTCCTGTCTCGGCAAGAATTGCCGAGCAAAGTCAGAATTTAAGGAAAAAACTAATCGAAGAGTATTTAGAGGGAAAGTAGAAAACTGTTTACTGGCAAATCTTTGAAACCTCCGATACGATCATATCATAACATTGAAATTAAAGACGAGATATATGAATATTAGAAAACAAACAAAAAATTACTCTTACGACCATGGACGAAGATATAACTAGTTTGGTTATTTACTTAACTATTATTCAAAACATAATCAGCTTGGAATTCTCCTGAAGGCAGTACTGTACCTAAAGGCTCCTGAAAGAGTTCCTGATAAAGTTGTCTCGAGACATGGAAAATTAAGAATAGGTAATGGAGCTTACAAATGACGAATGAGAATTACAACTGACAAACTAAATGAAAGCTATGAAGAACTTGAGTGTTTCAATTAGTAGAAAGTGAGATTAAGGCTATGATTGACAGAAAACACGCACAGTTCAAAAAGAAATCCTAATTTGAAAGTTACTTGGTCACTGATAGAGTTCGAAAACACGCGAAGAAATTCGATTTTTTTACTCATTGATTTTCACAAATCTGTAACCTTAAAATCTCCGAGGCGGTTACGCATGTTTACCAAAGCTTCCGAACTAGATATAGCTCGTTGGTAATCACAGACAAAATAATGAAACTACCAAATTTATTCATAACGGAGGCAAATCCTTATGAAAACCTTAGGGTCAATACTCAGTCAAAACCTAACTCAAACATTATTCGAACATTTCAAACGGCGCACTATGGATCCAAATCGAGTCCTAAGTGATCAAAAATACAAAGACATGAGATATCACAAGAATTGTCGATCCATCAAATGATATTCTCCGATAAGTATGGAACAAGCTAGGAATAAAAAAACGGAGCCAAATAAACCCCTTAAAATCAACTATAGTACCCAGCTAAAATACTAATTTTCCAACTTTGAAAGGATCGAATTTGGACCGCCAAAGATTTGATTTCTGTCCATTGTGCGGCGGACCGAAGAATATCGCAAATTCGATATGGCGCGCGATTCGTTTTGTAGCTGGTTAAAGGATAGGGCGACTTTTGGCGTTGCCGCTCCGCAATATGTCGAACGAAAGGAATCCACCGAAAAGCAGTACGCGATCATTACGCGCGGAAATCTGACAACGCACGTTTGCGACCAAGCCGAAAATTGTCGATTTTTACGCAGGAAGTTTATGGCCAAAATCGATACAAAACCATAACAAAAACATGCAGTACTTACTGCATGTTAATAATTATAAGTGGCGGTAGCTACCACGGTCAAGTCCCAAACACACAACTCCATCGATCAAAACCCCACCAGATCAAAAAGAAAAACACACAGTTTCTGAGTCAAGAGTGGCGAACGCGTTCCACTTAGATTTTTCACAAACATGGCAGAAACGGCTCTGATCAGGATTTGGCGTGGTCTCACCGGACTACAGCTTTTACCGTAACTCAAAACCCTATCAACCCCTATAGACTGATTTAGTGCGTCAATATATCGCGCGATATATTGACGCACTAAATCAGTCTATAGGGGTTGATAGGGTTTTGAGTTACGGTAAAAGCTGTAGTCCGGTGAGACCACGCCAAATCCTGATCAGAGCCGTTTCTGCCATGTTTGTGAAAAATCTAAGTGGAACGCGTTCGCCACTCTTGACTCAGAAACTGTGTGTTTTTCTTTTTGATCTGGTGGGGTTTTGATCGATGGAGTTGTGTGTTTGGGACTTGACCGTGGTAGCTACCGCCACTTATAATTATTAACATGCAGTAAGTACTGCATGTTTTTGTTATGGTTTTGTATCGATTTTGGCCATAAACTTCCTGCGTAAAAATCGACAATTTTCGGCTTGGTCGCAAACGTGCGTTGTCAGATTTCCGCGCGTAATGATCGCGTACTGCTTTTCGGTGGATTCCTTTCGTTCGACATATTGCGGAGCGGCAACGCCAAAAGTCGCCCTATCCTTTAACCAGCTACAAAACGAATCGCGCGCCATATCGAATTTGCGATATTCTTCGGTCCGCCGCACAATGGACAGAAATCAAATCTTTGGCGGTCCAAATTCGATCCTTTCAAAGTTGGAAAATTAGTATTTTAGCTGGGTACTATAGTTGATTTTAAGGGGTTTATTTGGCTCCGTTTTTTTATTCCTAGCTTGTTCCATACTTATCGGAGAATATCATTTGATGGATCGACAATTCTTGTGATATCTCATGTCTTTGTATTTTTGATCACTTAGGACTCGATTTGGATCCATAGTGCGCCGTTTGAAATGTTCGAATAATGTTTGAGTTAGGTTTTGACTGAGTATTGACCCTAAGGTTTTCATAAGGATTTGCCTCCGTTATGAATAAATTTGGTAGTTTCATTATTTTGTCTGTGATTACCAACGAGCTATATCTAGTTCGGAAGCTTTGGTAAACATGCGTAACCGCCTCGGAGATTTTAAGGTTACAGATTTGTGAAAATCAATGAGTAAAAAAATCGAATTTCTTCGCGTGTTTTCGAACTCTATCAGTGACCAAGTAACTTTCAAATTAGGATTTCTTTTTGAACTGTGCGTGTTTTCTGTCAATCATAGCCTTAATCTCACTTTCTACTAATTGAAACACTCAAGTTCTTCATAGCTTTCATTTAGTTTGTCAGTTGTAATTCTCATTCGTCATTTGTAAGCTCCATTACCTATTCTTAATTTTCCATGTCTCGAGACAACTTTATCAGGAACTCTTTCAGGAGCCTTTAGGTACAGTACTGCCTTCAGGAGAATTCCAAGCTGATTATGTTTTGAATAATAGTTAAGTAAATAACCAAACTAGTTATATCTTCGTCCATGGTCGTAAGAGTAATTTTTTGTTTGTTTTCTAATTTTCATATATCTCGTCTTTAATTTCTTAATTTCTTCAAACTTAAACTTTCATTTCACGCCCGTCTTTGCATGGAATATCAAGAGGAATGGAGACTGAAATTATGATATTTTTTAGATAAATTCACAAAGATGAAAACAACGAGCAAGCGATCCACAAGTAGAACTCGAGTCGCCAAGTTTGCTGACGATGAGTCAGCCTTCGAATCAAAGACCTCTAATACTATCTAGACTGGACATATAGCCTGCCCATTGAAACCGATCGGTATGCAACCACGATTACAGTATGTGCTAAGATTTTCGGAAATACATTGATTTAAATGGGAAAATGACTTTTTTTAAAAATTGATTAAAAATACTAAAAAAAAAATTTTTTCATAAAACTTGTTACCATTCGAAAGCTCATGGTATGCAAATTCCGGTTCGGGCCGGTTTTTACCGTTTTTTCAATCGTAAAAATTCTACAGAGGCTCAAAGTTGGGTCAATTTTCCTAGCTTCTACGGGGTGTTCCACCTTTTCGGTACCTCGCTGAGACAACCTACATAGCTGTATATACTCAATTTTACGTAATCTATGTTATGATTAAAGTTATAATTATTGTGTGTCTCAATAATTTATCGCATAAATTTATTTTTTTGAGCTGTAACCATTCAAAAACAGTACAAAGAAAACAATTTTATGAAGCACCCTGTAGAAAATTGGTACCCAACTTTAAGCCCCTATAGAATGTTCCTCGTTCAAAACTCACATATCCGACCGGCCCGAACCGAAATTTGCATATCATGAGGTTTCAAATGGTACCAAGTTTTATGGAAAAATATTTTTTTAGTATTTTGAAAAATTTCAATTAAAATTATTATTTTTAAAAAAATAATAATAATAATAATAATAATAATAATAATAATAATAACTGGATAGTGCAGAAAAAAACTACCGCGCCTTTGCCAGTGAGACATACGTATTAAGTACACATATCTATCCGATTTCAACCTTTTTCTTGGTCTGCCAACAATGAGCAGGTTGGTAAAAATCACTTAAAGAGACATAAGTTAGCTTAAAATGAAAGGAAATGAACCAGTTTTATTGAGACCTGTGTGGTCATTTGCAAGAAGCAACCTTAAAGTGCTTATAGGTATGACGAATGAAACCTCCAAGGAAACACTGTTTTAGCTTTAACCTCTTCTTTGTTGTTTTCAGCCCTCCTGTAGCTAAGTTGAAATTTTCGTAAACTGGCTGAAAAGAAAATACTCAGTGCGTCCCTATGCAGTTATCTCTTCTGCCAATTTTCATTACATTGTATATTTCTCATCATTATCAAATTTAGGGGTCAGGGGGAAGGGAAGGGTGTTTCTGTTTGGCAAAGAGAACCAACTTTATTTTTTAACACCTACCAAAGTAGGTATGGCAAAAGTATGAGGTACTGTAGGTGGGTGGACGTAAAAAATTGATCTGAACGCATTCCCTGAAAAATATACAAACAAAAGGTTTGACTCACACTGCGTAGACCAGTGAATTTTCAACTCAAAATCAGTAATTGTTTAAGCTCGGGAGAGTGGTAGAGGACCACCTGACTATGGGAATCAGGAGGGGGGGGCGAAATGATGGGGAACGATTGAGGGGGCACACGGCAATCCCTACACAAGTTCAACACGTAACAAAAGCAACGGAAATGGCAATGAAAGTGTCAGAGCAAAAGAAAAGACAAAGCAATTAAGTCATGATCAAGCTTACCTTAATCAAATAAAAGGGAATCGATTTGTAGTTCACTTGCTGATAACCTACTCACATGCCTGAAAGGGGAGGGGGACTAAATCATTGGGGATTATTCATATTCTGAAAAGAAAAGCGGGGGAGGAACATTCGAATGCATAATAGTAAAACAAGGGGGGAGAAAAGGAAGAAAGAAAATATATCAGTAATAATATGCATACAAGCCAGTGGCGTAGCACGCAATTTAGAAACCTTGAAGTTCATCCATTTCAACCCATGAAAAATATTGAACAATTGGGTGTTTGGTGAACACCTTCGCATTCGACCTTATACATAGGTTTAAATGAACACAATACAACGTTGCCAAAGTACACGCAGCACCACTGCAAACAAGTCATCCTCAATTTTTACATAAGGTGTCGCATAAGTCTCTCTCTCCCCCGAGCTAAATTTTGAACCGTTGAAAATAAAAAATAAAATAAAAAAAAAAACCAAACTTGGTGGATGTTTATAACTCATTGGGAACTACTTTTTGGTATATCCGAAATTTTCAGGGGGTGCTCCTGAGGGGGTTTTTGTGTTAAACTCAAGTCTATCAAATGGCAACCCCTATCTGATTCTTACTTTAAAAAAAAGCTAGTACTTTTCAGAAAAAATACAACTTTGAAACAAGTTTGGTCAAAATTTGGTTTTAGAGCCCCCAAACTGTTTGGACATTTTTGCCCTTCAGGGGCAAAATTGCCTCAAATTAAACAAGTAGGTAGAGGATCAGTATATCGTGTGAGTTCCATAGGCAGAAATAGGGAAACAGGGGGGAGGGGGGGCGAAGCCCTCCCCAGAAGTATGCCAAGCCCCCCCTTCCCAACAAATTTTGGAAACAAAAAAGGTTCAGCCATTTGGCCATGTGATGAGGCATATCCCAAAATATCGGCTTTCAAAATTCAATTGAAAAGGCAATAAAAACCAAAAGGTCGATAAATTCTGAATGTGTTTTCCCCGAAATTTTCCTGGATTGTGAGAGAAAAAGGATCGTCAAGGAGCTCGATGGTCAGAGTCATCCTGGATCAAACGCATGGGAAGCAAACTAAAAATAAAAAAAAATAAGTTAGCAATTTTTGCCTGGCTCCCCCCCCCCTCCAGAAAAATCCTAGTTCTGCTTAAAATGAGTTCTGGAACTTGAAAAACATATTTCATTTCCAGCTCCAAGTACCACATAACAGCACAAGTTAGGTACCCAACTGCTTTCCTTTTCATCTGAAGCCACAAATTGGTAGACAAAAGCAAGTGCCTTCAACTGAAGGTATAGGCAAAATGAACTCCTCGGAGTAGGGATATTTGACAATCCAGAATCTCCTGAGTTGAAGTGAGTTATCATGTCGATTTCTTTTTCGTAATGTCGGAGTAGGTATACCAAACAATTCGTCACGAATTTGTCATTCTCTGGGTACAAATATCTACCAGTAATATAACTGATGAGAGTGGTGAGGTATCAGAAGCAACTATCAAGATCATATGAAAGAAGTTGCTCAAATACGCAAAACAAAATAATAAAATATCGATGTTTTTGTTTATTATTGCTTCACATTTACCCTGTTTTTGTTTACTTTTGCTTCACATTTTCCCTGTTTTTGTTTACTTTTGCTTCACTTTTAACCTGTTTTTGTTTACTTTTGGTTCACATTTACCCTGTGATTATACAAGCAATGACCCCTTACGACTCAAGCAACAAGATATAAAACTGTCACCTCGTAAACAAAAAGGTCTGATATTGTCACAAAAATCCAAAACCCTTGGGTTTGATGGAAAAAAAACGGTCAAGTCAAAACAAGTCTCTTTTCTGACTCACTAATTTTGTCTGATTTATCGCTTAAATACATATGATATGATACCAACAGCGATCAAGTTAGTTTACATGCATCATTCTTTCTTTTACAATGGTTAATGATACAGAATAAAACTGTATCAATTGACTTAAAATTAGTCTCTCCATACTTCCCTGCATATCTCCAATGCCCTGCATATAGCTGGTCTATGGTCAGTCAGGTATGTCAGCAAAATGCCTGAATTTTCTGCTCTAGTCAAATGCGAAATATTTGATCAACCAAAATTGGTTCGAGGTGCCATCAATCTCAGGTGGATTGCATAGGATGAATTCTCAACAAAATTTAAAAACAAAAAAAGACTTGAGCCGGCATTTTTTTACTTCCTTTGACCATGACCTTCCTTTTGTGTGTAATTACACACAATATCTGCCAACCATCTGCCTCATCGTCCAAAAAGCAGAGAAAGCCGTCTTGAAACTTTCACATCATCTATCTTATTTTAACCATTTACCATAACAAACCCTCATCAAAAAATAAAAACATAAATCTCCTCTCATTAACACAAGTAGAAGACTTATTTTAATCATTTATCTTAGCAAATACTCATCAAAAATAAAAGTATCAATTGCCTCAACAAGTAAAGGACATCATTGCATTTCATCTTATTTAAACCATTTACTATAACAAACACAGTCATAAAAAAATAAAAGTATCAATTGCCTCAACAAGTAAAGGACATCATTGCATTTCATCTTATTTTAACCATTTACCATAACAAACACAGTCATAAAAAAATAAATACACCAAATGCCTCTAAGTAAAACAAGTAGACGATTAGTAGATCATACTTCTGGAACTCAATAACCTTTTCACGTGCTTTTACATTGCTTGCACCTATTAGAGCTGGTTTCAAAAAAGTAAACACATCTAGACCATAATCTTTGGCATAACTCTAATTTCCATTCCTTCAAATCAAAACAGCCTCTAACCATAAAATTTTAATTAGGTATAAATCATTCCTTAATTAAGAATCAACACTCAACTTCAGTTTTATTGAATTTCATTTGGTAACATGAGACATAATTTTGACAAAATCCGAAAAGTATCAGTCTAGATGCGCCTACACTTCTGAAACGACCTCTAATAAATACTTAGAGGTAGTTTCAGAAGTGTAGGCGCACCTAGACTTAAAATCTTTGGAATTTTTCAACATTATTTCTGATATTGCTCGATGAAACTGAATGAAAATGAAATTGATTGTTCACTTTTCAATGAGGAACACTTTAAACACAAAAGAATAAAGTCAGAGGCAAATTCGGTATTGATTTGAAGGAATAAAAATTGAAAATTGAAGATTATGGTTTTGATGCGCCTACACTTCTGAAACGAGCTCTAACTACATACATTAAGTACCTACTGTTTTCTTCATAATAGCTCACAAAAAATAGACAAAATCGAGTGCCTTCAACTGAAAACATAGGCAAAATGGACTCCAAGTAGGCATGTTTTACTAACCACTCAATTGAAGGAGCTAATGTCAATTTCTTTATTGTAATGTAACATGCCTATGAAAGAGAAAAGTAAAGAGAAGTAAAAAAATGCCGGCTCAAGTCTTTTTTGTTTTTAATTTTTGTTGAAAATTCATCCTATGCAATCCAACTGAGATTGATGGCACCTCGAACCAATTTTAGTTGATCAAATATTTTGCATTTGACTAGAGCAGAAAATTCAGGCGTTTTGCTGACATACCTGACTGACCATAGACCAGCTATATGCAGGGCATTGGAGATATGCAGGGAAGTATGGAGAGACTAATTTTAAGTCAATTGATACAGTTTTATTCTGTATCATTAACCATTGTAAAAGAAAGAATGATGCATGTAAACTGACTTGATCGCTGTTGGTATCATATTATATGTATTTAAGCGATAAATCAAACAAAATTAGTGAGTCAGAAAAGAGACTTGTTTTGACTTGACCTTTTTTTTTTTTCCATCAAACCCAAGGGTTTTGAATTTTTGTGATGCAACTTTGTAAACACGCCCTTCAAACCTGTGAAAAGTGTGAGGGAAAAGTTGATGGATTATTTGATTAGCTATAAATAACCTCGGGGGGAAGTAACTGGAAGGGAAATGACAGGGAGGAAGTGTCCGGGGGGTAAGTGTCCTCGGGGGGAAACGTCCTCGGGGGGGAAGTGTCCGAGGAGGGGGGAATAGACGGGGGAAATGTCCTCGGGGGGAACTGACCGGGGGAAGTGTCCGGGGGGGAATTGCGGGGGGGGGGAATGTCCCTAAACCGATTGGTTGCCGAAAACAGAAGAAGAAGAAGGGGTCTATGAAGCCTGCAGGCGCGCCTCTTGTTTATATCTTCATGGAACCATCTTCCCCGCTGCCCAGCTTTGCGAAAACTTTCGGCATTTTTAGCTTGTACAGATGAAATTTTCTACAAAAATTGATAAAAGTATGTTCGTTTTAGAGATCAAGAGATGAGACCGAGAAACAATATTAACACATTTATTGATAGCTAATTACAGACTTGACATACGCTTGCAGCTACACTTTCTAGAATAGTCATTGCATAATCAACAATGTAGCCACCCAGATGGGAGACAAATATATACAGTCTGGCCACCTTGGCCAGAGCTAAAACTCAGGACTACATCATCTCCCATTTCAAAACAATCATACTTTACATGGCTATAAAGGGGTACAATTACATACTTTAAATATTAATCATCATAACGGCTCAGAGGAGTGACGTATTTTCCTTAAAACACCACGAGGTGCTGATGCTCTTGAACGCGTTCCATAGCGATGAGTGGAGTCTGATTCTTTCACGACATCTGAGCTTTGTACTTCAGGTACTTGTTCTAGGCTGGAAGTTTCACATGCTTTCGACGTACCTGCTAAATTAAAAGGATCACAAGGCTCAGGAGACAGGTCAATTAAGATTGGAGTTGAAAATTGTTCTTGCAATTGGCTTGAGTCTAAATCTTCCACTCGTTGTGCTGGTTCAGGAGTTGACACTTGAAGATTTGTTTCGTCTTGGACAGGTTGTTGTGAAACAGATTGGATAGGTAGAATAGGTAGAATAGGTAGATTAGAAACATGTATATTTTCCTGGGATGTAGATTGGAAATAATAATAATCAAATTCAGAAAGATTTTCTTTGGACATGGGATTGGTAAAACTTTTGATGTGCATTTCATTTCTTCGGACAACAGATCCATTTTCTTTTCTTATGATGTACGATCTGGGCGCTTCATGTTTTCTTAAAACGACTGCCGGAGTCCATGGCTGCTCTTTTTTAGTTTTCACTAACACTCTCTCCCCATCTTCAAAATTATCGGGTTTACGTTTCGCTCTGTTGTTATAAACAGATTTGGTTTGTTCTTGATTTTTACAGAGCTTGGATCTAAATTTTGAGATTATTTGTGGTTTGAGAATTTCAGTTGTTACAGGGAGTTTAGTTCTCAACTGACGACTCATGGCAATTTGACTTGGCGAGACACCCAACTTGGATAGGGGTGCACTTTAGTATTCCAAAAGCAATTTTCTGAAATCAACATTTTCTTCCTTGGCTTTCTTTAAGATCTTCTCAGTAGTGTGACAAGCTTTTTCAGCAGCTGAGCTACCTTGGTGATAGTGCGGACTGCATGTTACAATTTCTATTTCATATTCTCGAGCAAAATTAATGAATTCTTGAGAATTAAACGGGTTGTTGTCAGCTTGTATTCGCTTTGGTATTCCATGCGTACTAAAAATAGTTCTTAATCTATCAATAATTGATGTTGCTGTTTTGGCTCGAATTGGACATATTTCTAGCCATTTTGAATATATATCAACAAGGATTAAATAAAAACTATTCATAGTTTGCAATATATAAACAGCTACTACTTCAAAAATAAAATTGGGTACAGGTGGTCTCACCATTTCAGCTTTTGTTCTCATGGGTTGAAATTTCATACACGTGTAACATTTTGCAACTAAACTGGAGATATCTTGATACATGTTTCGCCAAGAGTAGACTTGTCTTGCTTTTGCATAAGTCTTGTCTGGACCATAATGACCTTGATGGAGAAGCTGGAGTATTGTTTTCTTGAGTGTTGCTGGGACCATTAGACTTTCGCTGTAAAAGACTAAATTTGAATCGACATAAATATCATTTCGCATTGTCCAGGCCCACTTACAACATTCTGGAAATTGCTTACGATGTTCTGGCCATCCATTTTGATGCAAACTTCTGAGAGTCCGGAGTTCTAGATCATTGTCAGTTTCATGCAAGAACTGTTGTTTCCTCATTTCAGACATCGGTAAATGCATTACGACGGTATGCACTATTTCCGTCGGATTTTTGTCATCATTAGTGTTAATTGGCAAAAATGAGCGAGAAAGCATATTTGCTATGTACATTTCCCTTCCGGGTAGATATTCTATTTTTATCTTGTATTTGAACAGTTTAAGACCGATCCTGCGTAGCACATTTGAGCCAATTTTGTGGACAGGTTTTGTCATTATAGGTACAAGTGGCTTATGATCACTTTTGACTAGAATATCATACCCATATACAAAGTTATGAAATTTATTTAAGGCAAAATCTATTGCTCGGAATTCTTTTTCCGACTGAGAATAATTTCTCTCAGCAGATGTTAGGCTTGCAGAGGGAAATGCAACAGAATGGTTGTTTTGTAAAAGAACACATCCCAAACCATCTTTACTAGCATCGCACTGTATCTCTATTGGCTGGCTTGGGTCAAAATTTACGAGGACAGGCGAGTTTGCTACTAGTGATTTGAGATCTTTAAAAGATTGTTCATGGGCAGGCAACCATTGAGAACTTACATCGTCTTTTAACAAGTCTCTCAGAGGTGCTATTACCGACGACATGTTGGGAATGAAATCACGAACAAAATTGAACATACCCATGAATCTTTGCAACTGCTTTTTGCTTGTTGGGGGTTCAACCGCTAAAAGAGCTTCAATTCTTTGAACATCTAATCGACGCCCTTCTTTGCTCAATTTAAAACCAACATATTTAACCTCTTTACATTTGTACTGTAGCTTATTTGGATTAAATTTGATGTTGTGTTTCTGAGCTCGCTTGATTACAATTTTGACTGCTTCGTCGTGATCTTTTTATGTCCGAGAAAAAATTAACAAATCATCTTGAAAAATCATAACATTCGGTACATCCTTGTAGATTTCTTCCATCCTTGTCTGAAAAATTTCACTTGTGCATGAAATGCCAAAAGGGAGTCTTAAAAATCTAAAAACACCAAAAGGCGTAGCAAAACAACAAAGGTTCCTGGACGTGTCGTCTAAAACCAACTGATGATAACCATTTTTTAAATCAAAGACTGAATACAATTCATTGTGTTGTAATTTTTCAGATATTTCAGCTACTAAGGGGAGTAAATGATGATGAGGGATTTAGTCCTTGGAGTTTTTTGCGTGCGGTAAGCCGTTGGCCCGGAAAATGCGAATGAAAAAAAAAAATGCCGCTTCCTTAATTCCAACACGCATTTGTGAGTAGTTTTTTCCTATTTTCCTTGACAACGGTCAATTTTTGATGGAAAATCATAAGGGGTAAAGTTAAAGAGCGCAAAATTTCCTATCGATTCATTATACAAAAATTTCGAATATGCGTTTTCTGACCGAGAAATTATAATTTTCGGTGATTTTAGAATTTCAAGACATAAAGTAAATCGAGATATTATGACGGGTGTCGAACCAATTATAGCTTCGAATTAAACGAACGCCGCAAACTGGCAAAAAAATGATTGTGTTTACTTTTTAATGTTACCTACGATCGAGGATGCCGAGATAAGTTGATGAGGTGATCTTCGTGTTTTGTTCCAACCTCACCAGACTGTCGCGGCGCCATGCATACCGGCCGGAGGACGGGCCGCGCTCGTGGTCCACGCTCTGAGGTTAGCAGTTCGTTTCGTCGCCGAATTCAATTCGAAGCGGATAACCAGATAATTCGATCGTTGGAAAAAAAAACGATCGCGTATTCGAGAGTAAAGTTTCGAAATCACGACTGCGCCATGTTTTAGAGATCAAGAGATGAGACCGAGAAATAATATTAAGACATTTATTGATAGCTAATTACAGACTTGACATACGCTTGCAGCTACACTTTCTAGAATAGTCATTACATAATAAAGAGTGTAGCCACCCAGATGGGAGACAAATAAATACAGTCTGGCCACCTTGGCCAGAGCTAAAACTCACGACTACATCAATGTTCAGAGCAGAATAAAATTCACGCATTGATCTTCACTGTAAATTAAAACGGGTAGTGAAGCGAACGAGTATTGAAGGTTAGGTTGACCTAAAAAAGATTACTTACACACGTATACATGTTCAAGTTTTTTGGCCGGAAGATCATTGGATAAAAACGTAAACAAAAGGCTTGCCTCCAGGCTTCTCAGACCTCTTATTCTTCTTCACCTACGTTCGAGTGTCGTGACGCTTTCAAATGCAGCGACTCTAGCCTTCACCTTGACCATTGTATTCCGCATAACAGCTGTTGATTCCGTCGTGTGAACCACAGTGGGGGTGTGGGTGTAATGCCGGTGGCGGGGGCTTGATTCCCAAACTGGGGGTACGCTTGGAACGGAATGCGTTAGCCCCGCCTAATTGCTACTGGACTGACCTGGGGGGTGATCACGGAGGATCGGATCGTTTTGGGTATCGTTATCGTTATCGTTTGCAAATCAAACGCGGGCTTGCTTCTGCCCAACTCGATCGCGCAGGTGATCCCCTCCTCACCTCTCCCTACTTCAAACGATTGAGATTACGACAGCCTCCGACTCATCGCTTCCTTTCGTCCGTCTCAATCGTTACGAGGGGCTCAAAACGAATCGATCAGTTGAGCCACCCATAAGGTTATATGTAAACGATAACGATAACGATACCAAAACGATCTGATCCTCCTTGTTCACCCCCCAGGACCTGGTAATAAGAGAACTTGATACAAATAGTTATCTCGTTGGTAACAAAGAGCAAATAATCCTACACTAATCAGCAAAGTTCAAAGTGATCAATCGTTGAAGTTTGTACGGCATCGTAGTCATACGTTTTTGAAAGTAGTCGATTGACGATTCCAATCAAAAGAGCTTTAATTTAAGAAGCAGAGAAACGGCGGAAATGTACGCGTACCACTCATGTACTACGTAGGCAAATTCAAGATCTTAGGTTAGGGAGTTTTGGATCAAGGTAACGTTGCGTCACATCGCAGCGTCGTCGCGGCGGCATTGGGTTTGTTCTGTAATAACGTAAAATTACAGCGATTTGATGTTGAAAAACAAAAGCTCGGACTATGTACTCGAAGTCTGAGAAAACTGTTTGGGCTTTGAAGTTTGCGAGAACTCAAAGTTTGAACATTGAAGTTCGAGAAAACTCAAATTTTGAACGTTGAAGTTTAAGGAAACTCAAAATTTGAACTGATCATTTTCGCCTCGCAACATCTGCTTTCAATTATCAATGAACGATGATTTTTAGAATGATGTGTAGTATAAAAGAGTCCTCGACATTGTTCACTAGTTTAGGTGTGAAAGCACCGATAAGGGACACACACACCATACAAAGACGGATACTTGATCACTTCCACATCCTCAATGCATGTATACTCATGGAGACAACTATATTTTAACGATGCAACATTAAATGGAGGGAACTGTTACATCGTATATGTTAGGTTGGTACTTAATTTGTAAGTTGTCACACCTGACTGTCAACCTCATATCAACAACAGCTGTTCATTCTAATGTTCTTATTCGTATTAAAGCAAGGTGTCTCCAATCCTAAACTCTATCCCTCTCTCTTTTTCTATTCATTATTAATTAATTATCATCATGATATATTCACGATACATCAAATGGCGACGAGTCTTTATTTCGCGAACTCGCGTTTCTTCTCGTTCGTAAGTAGTAATTCGGAGTTTTCGGTCGAAAGTTGAAAACTGTGCGGTTCTCGTGTCAGTTTTTCGCTTGCATCTCTTATCACATTGCATAACGCCTAAACGGTACCGCGTGTGATCTCGCTATAAAAAATGCCGGACGATCTGGATAACTAAGCTAATCAAGCCAATCCTGATCAAAATGCTCTCAATCCAGCATCAACTTTGGAGGACAAACTCAATGCCCTGACTAACGTGGTAACTCAATTGGTTCAACTCCAAGTGCAACAGGTATCAGCCTCAACTTCGACCACAAGGTTCTCATTCAACCCATTCCAAGAAAACTCAGAAGAAATTGGTGACTATTGCAATCGTTTCAAATTACAACTAGAACTGTGTAAGCTCCCAACAGCTACATGGGCTTCACACATCCGAGTTCACATGGGTTCACCCCTGAACTCAATTCTCACAAATATTGCCTATCCAACTCCCATTGAAACCCTTAATTATGAAGAAATTGTCTCCAAATTGACCAGCTACTTCTCCAAATCACGAAACAAATTTAGTGAAATTATAAATTTTAGGAAATTGCTACAAAAACCAGAGGAATCTGCAGTCGCATATGCTACCCGTCTCAAAGCAGCAGCACGTTATTGCCAATTTGAACAGTTTTTTAGATTTCTCCCTTCGAGTCCAATTCATCTATGGTGTAAGCAGAGATGACATCCGTGATGAAATTGTTAGCAAACAACCAGAGACCTTTGATAGCGCCTTAAAAATAGCATCTGACTTGGAAGCGACAAGAGAAGCCGGACTCCAACTGAAACCCAAACTTGAAGTGAACAACAGTGTCAACCAATTCTCCCACGACAGTCGTCCCAAGCTCAAGCAATCTAACACACAAGTTTCTCGCTCTCACAGCAATAATCGTTCCTACAGCAATAATCGTTCCTACAGCAACAATCGCTCAAACAGCAACAATCGCTCTTACGGTAACAACCGCTCTTACAGTAATAAAGGTAAAAGGAATTTTAAATCTAATTTTTCTCAACCAAATCTAAATGACGATTCTTCTTGCCTATCCTGTGGTGGCAATCATGATCGAAAATCTTGCAAATTTCGCAATAATCAATGTGATGTCTGTCATCGTAGAGGTCACTTGGCGAAAGTTTGCATGAAAAAATCCACAAATAACTCTATTAACCTACATGCAACTGAGCCTCATAGCTCAAATTGTTCTCAATTCTCAGAAGAACCGTGCTCTGAATTCTTGCAATTTTCTGTAAACAAAGTTGGTACATCAAGTAGCCAACTTGGTATCAATAGTGTAGATATTCCTCCACCGCCTTGTATGTTGAATGTCCTCGTTAATGGCAAGTCTCTTCAAATGGAACTTGACACCGGTGGGGGCGGTGGGGCATGCTCAGTTATTAGCTCAAAAGTTTTCAATCAACTTCTCCCTAATACCATACACCGAAAAAAAGGGAATTGCTGGAATAACAAAACATTGTTTGCAAAATTTGCATTTACTTTTTTGGGAAAATTTAGCGTGTACGTAGGTAAATGAACAATTTTATTTTGTTAGAAATGCTAAACACTTAGTCGCTAAATTAGCTGGCTAGAGATTTAGTTGTTTTCGCATTTTGGATTGTTATTCTTGTAAAATAATTTTGCTGAAGTGACATTCTTCACTCCTTGTTATACCCACATTCTAAATGTTTGTAAAAACTGTAACCCAGAATGATAATATATCAATTTTTTGGATTGTAAAACTTCCAAAACCTTGATTTGTAGAATTAACTAAATTTGGAACTATAAAAACTGCAATCCAAAATGAAAAAGCATCAATTTCTTGGATTGTAAAATTTACCAAATCTTGATTGTAGAATTAACTAAAGCAAGCATTGTAAAAAGTGCTATTCAGAATGAAAAATCATCAATTCTCGGATCGTAAAATTTCATATTTAGAACGCAAAATCATTTGATTGCGCTCTCTGGTTGACAAAGTTTGAAGTTCTCTTCCGTTTTGTACTCACTCGGCAGTTTACGCTCCTCTGCAAAGAATTGTGCCTTAAGATGCGTATTTTATGCTCTGAATCATTATCTGCTGTGATAGCCTAGTGGTAAAGTGCTGGACAATCACCACGGATACCCAGGTTCAAATCCCGGAACATCAGGTGAATTTATCATCTCATTAATTCAGCATACCTCTGTGCCATGCCTACATATAATGCCTAAATGTAATACTCTCTGTGAAATCAAATCAATACAATGTAACTTGTACATACACGAAACCAAAACGAATGAGTACTTCACACGTTGCCAACCAGAGCGCGCAATTGAACGATCTTTCGTTCTGGATGATATGGAATTTTACAATCCAGACTCTTGATGATTTTTCATTCTGAATTGCAGTTTTTACAATGCCGGATTTTGTTAAATGTACAATCAAGATTTTGTAAATTTTACAATCCAAGAATTTATGTTTTTCCATTATGAGTTGCACTTTTTACAATGCCAGATTTTGGAAATTTTACAATCCAAGTGTTTCAAAAGTTAACAATACATATAGCTGTCACGATTTTTTAGAATACTGGATTGTAAAATTTTCAACCCCCATTGTAAATTTAACACTTTTTTTCCGGTATACTCCAACGCACCAGTCGCTGTTTTGTCAGTTTCACAAAAGAAAAAATCGCATGTATTGGTTACGCTGAAGTCAAAGTTACTCTCCAAAATCGAACAAAATTGCTAAACATTTTTGTAGTAAATCAACCTGTCGATAGTGTGTTTGGAAGAGAATGGATTGTACATTTCAAGGAGCTCCTTCCCCTCACTGATCTATTTTCACCCTCAATTAGTCAAGTGAAAACAACTCTAGATTTAAGTACTCAAACAGATGAAGTACAAACTCGTCTTAAAAACTTGCGAAATACATATGATAAAGTGTTCAGTGATTCTGCAGGTACCTTAGAAGGCTCTCCTAGTCGATTATATTTGAAAAGTAATGCAAAACCTATCTTCGCACGAGCTCGTCAAATACCACTTGCTCTGCAACCTCGTTATGCAAAAGAAATTGACTCAAAACTGAGCTCAGGTCTCTATACTAAGGTTACCCACTCTGAATGGGCATCGCCAACCCATGTTGTAATTAAAATGGTAAGCTAAGAATCACCGGCGACTACAAATTTACTTTGAATCCTCGACTAATTATAGAAGAGTATCCAATTCCTAGAATAGAAGATTTATTTAACAAGGTCCAAAACTCTAAATATTTTTGCTAGCTTGACATTTCAGATGCCTTTATGAGTATTGTTTGTGATGAGGAAACCTGTGAACTAATGACACCAAATACTCCAACTCATGGCCTCATAAGACCTCGCCGCGCAAAGTATGGAGTCGCCAGTATACCTGCCATCTGGCAACGCCGTCTTGAGGAACTTTTACGAAACATTGATGGCTCTCTTAACTTTTTTGACGATATTCTCCTGTTTGCTGTTTCCATCGATAAATTGTTTATCATTCTGGAAAAAGCTCTCAATTGTCTTTTTAAAGCAGGTTTGAGACTCAAACGTTCCAAATGTGGATTTCTCTTAACCTGTGTCGAATTCTTAGGTCACTTAATTGATGGATCAGGATTCCATAAGCTAAATAAGCATGTCAGTGCCGTTACAAATGCCCCAAGGCCAAATACTCCCAATGAACTCCGCTCCTTTCTCGAAAAAGTGATCTATTATCACTCGTTCATTCCGCATCTGTCCACCATCACATTCCCTTTGCGGGAAATGCTGAAAGAAGAAGGTAGACTCAAATGGTCCAAAGAAGGTCTGGATGCTTTTCAAAAACTCAAAGATTTGCTCGTTTCAGATCAAATAGTTCCTTATCAGCCTGACCTACCCCTTATTCTAGCAATAGATGCAAGTCCAGTTGGCCTAGGTGCAGTCTTGTCTCATATAATGCCTGACCAAAGTGAAAGACCCATAGCAAGCAAATCTTTAAACTCAACAGAAAAAGCATACTCCCAAATTGATTGTGAAGCTCTTGCAATAGTTTGGGGTGTAAAACGCTTTTTTCAATATTTATACGGTCGTAAATTCACAATCTTCACAGACAATAAACCAATCGCGCACATTTTTGCACCAAATGCACTCTTGCCTAAGTTTACTCTTTCCCGCTCTGCTAATTATGCTTCTTACTTATCCAGTTTTGTTTATGACATCAAGCATAAACATGCCGACAAAAATCAAAATGCAGACTACCTATCCCGGATTCCAAGCACCAGTGGTCATTCTAGCAAGTCCTTCAGAGATGATTCTATCGCTCTCGGACAACAGCAGATCTCTGATGATTTTGACACTTTTGTACAAGAACAAACCCTACAACTGCCTGTCAAAGCTAATGATATTGCTTTGGAAACCAAAATTGACCCAGAGTTAGCGCCGTTATTGCTCGCCTTACAACAAGGTAAGAATTTGACTGATCTTAACTGCAAGGGAAAAGAATTAGATTATTCAATCTCGAATGGATGCCTCATGCTAGGTCGTCATTGTGCCAAAGAAATTTTGCAATAAGCTGCTGAGCGAACTGCACCTTGGACACATTGGTATCACTAAAATGAAAGGTATTGCCCGTTCACTCATTTACTGGCCTCAAATTGATGTAGACATAGAGAATATTGCAAAGAATTGTGTTACTTGTTTACAACACTCAAAATTGAGGAGGTAGCTGGAAAAACGGCCTAAGTAGCAAAATCGCGTTCTGAGAAAACGGCTGTTAAAGTTTTTATTTTAGTGCCAATCTAACATAGATGAAGAATCAGGCTTGGGTTGGATCAAAAAAGTTGATCCATACCCTCAGGTTGAAGTTGGTACAACTGTAATATGCTTTGGCTGTATAGGAAAGAAGAAATTGGATAAATACGAAAGGTCTACTAAGGTCGTTCTTCCATAGAACGACCTGTTGCACAGAGACAAGTCCTCACTAAACGCTGAGTATCAACTCCATTTTTCCAGAGAACGACTTTCTGTATGGAACATATGTACTACATGATAGATGTAAAAAAAAAAAACCAAAAATCTGCAAAAAAAGAGGCGAATTTATTAGAAAATAAAGAATATAAAATTATTCGACCTCGTATTCACTCTCGCTTTCACTGTTGCCCGAGTCCTCTTCACCATCTTCAATTCTCCCCATTATGGTCATTATAGTCGCCAGCAGAAGTGGCAACCTCTTCTCATATAAACTCCCATATCACACTCAATTTTTGACGTACGGTCATGAAATTATGTGGAGATATTATTGAGCCTATGTTCTCTCAGAAAAGTTGTTCTCCGGAAAAACGGCCTTAGCCGGGTAAGGCCGTTTTTCCAACTAGCTCCTCAATTGCCGCCCAAAGATAACTCACATTTGTGGGAATACCCAAATGCACCATGGTCGCGTATCCACGTTGACTAATGCTGGTCCCCTTCTCGGAAAATGTTTGCTAGTCGTAGTAGACGCATTCTCCAAATGGACTAGAGTAATTGTTACTTCTTCATCGACGTCAGAAACTACTTGTCAAGTTCTACAACATCTTTTCTCTCTCTACGGTATTCCAGACACCGTCGTCTCAGACAAGGCAAACAATTTACATCGGATGAATTCAAAGATTTTCTGCGAACTCAAGGAGCACGATACCACAAGCTTACAGCTTCATACCATCCATCAACGAATGGACAAGCTGAGCGATTTGTTCAGACTATCAAATTAGCTATAGCCCGTATGAATCCGACGCAAAAGACATTGCAACAGTGTATTGATTCATATCTCCAGAAATACCATAGATCTCCTCATCCATTCACTGGAAAACCTCCTTCGTTGCTCTTTTTGGACGTATCATGAAAACAAGACTTGATGTTGTTGTGCCGGAAGTCAAAATTCCACCTTCTCAGTCTAAATCACCATCCAGCCAAATTCGAAAAGCTCCCAAACTTCGCTCATTTGAAGTTGGAGACAAATTAATGTTTCGCTGGTGCAGAGGTTCGATTCGTTGGTTACCAGGCATTGTTGATTCCAAATGGGGTAAGTTGCATTATTCCATTCGTTTCCAGAATTCTTCTCATAAGCGTCATATTGATCAATTATTATCTCGTCCCAAAAAAGTCCAATTTTCCGATGAAGTAACAGAACGCATCATCGACAATACTAGCAGTCGGAAATTAAGACATTACTCGACGACTGCTTCATGTGCTGAATCACCTATGACTAATCAATCTGATTCTCAATGTCCGCCCAGGAATACAGTGCCTAATATGTCTAAAGTGCCTAGTATGTCTCCAACGCAAGAAACAACTTCGTTAACCACGTTTTCTCCGTCTCATTCACAGACACATCCAGTCTCTGTTTCCAAGCCGGAAACTTCTCAATCAAAAACTCACAATCTTGCCAATCTTCTGTTTCTCAGCCGCCAACCTTAGCAAAAAAACCTCCAGTTTCCAATTCTCAGCCGCAAAATTCTAAATCAAAAACTCCAGTTTCTGTTTCTCAGCCGCAAACTTCAAGTGTAGTAACTCCTTATACTTACTCAATGCCTTATGTTTCAAACGCTACAACTTCAAGCAAATACTTAACGCCTCAACTGCCATCTTCTTCTCAGAGTAGTTCTCTTCCGCAGACTCAGACAATTTCTCCGTCTTCTGAAACCTCTGTCAAGGAATCTCAGCCGCGAACTTCTTCTTTTCCTGCCAAGTCATCATTTTCAAGTAGTGAATCGTTTCCAGTTCCAATAGGTCGTGGTCATGGTCATTTCAAACAGCCGAAGTCCAATCCTACTACTGATTCAACTCCAACGGCAAGGCTGGAACTCAGAAGATCCAACAGGCCGCGCAAACCAAGACGCCCCACAGTGTTTTGAAAAGGTGGACCGGCGCGGCGGACATTGGCTTATAACTCTCCTATAGCGCTTGAAAATATAATCAAACCCATGCCACCTTACGTAGTTGGGTACGAGAAATTCATAGGAAGGGTCGAAATTGTCGCACAGTGGGTATTTTTTAAGTAAATCGTGGACAAAAATTAAAAAAGGTGAAAGAAGGCGGGAAAAATGTCATACAAGGCAATTACAACGTACAAATTTATCTTTTTTTTTTTTAAAGGTTTACCATGGGAAACACAGAATTAATGCTCTACCGCCGCACAAAGGTCAGTTTTCAAGAAAAATTTTTTTTTTTTTTTTTTTTTTTTGTAAGTTTCAACTTACTTATTTCATTAATTTTTTTTTTTTTTTTTTTTTAATATTTTTTTTTTTCTACAGACAGATCGATCAACGAGGTGCAAAATTGATAAGGCGATCTGTAGCGCGGTCATTGACCTACGAAACGGTCGGATGTAGAGACAAGTTCCGGAATAGCAAAGAACAATAAGCATCGAGTCATATTGATGTTCTCTTTGCCAGTAATCGATCGGATTTACCGATGACTTTGACATCGGCTACACTTCATTGACGTAGCGTGCAAATTGGCAACGTTGTATTTTGTCCATTTAAACCCATGTACAAGGTCAAATGCAAAGGCGTTCACCGAATACCCAAAACTTCTATCTTTTAATGGGTTTAAATGGACAAACTGCAATGTTGCCGAATAGCACGCTACGCGCGACTGCGACACTTATTACTGATTTTACAGATCCGAGAATGAAGGTTTTCTAATTTCTTCCATTATGAACGCACGAAATAAAACCCCCCTCCCTCCCCCAGACGAGACTCTTTCTATCAGTAAAAGCTCTGCAAAAGCGCTAGTAATGAGCTCAGGTCAGTGAAAATGAGATAAAATTTGGAACATTAAATGCCTCATCAAGAATAACTCGAAAATTCGAAAATTTAGGTTTTTACTACGTTTATATTTCTATTATGAAAAGCTGCCATCATCTGTAGGCAATGAAAATAGTGAAAAAAAGTATCTTCGATGGAAGGGAAAAGGGAATCTAAACAAAACATGTGAGCAAGCCGAAAAAAATTTTTACAGGCATTGGAATTCGAACCCCGGTTTAATGCGCGCAAGGCGAAAACGTTAGCCACACGACCAGCCAGTAAACATGGTGACGCGCGGCGCGCGTCCCACAGATAAGCAGCCCCTGCCGCTCGGCCTAGAAGTGAGACATAGTTGCTTGCGCAGCGAGAGAAAAACGTAGTTAATTTTACGGAGGTCGACTTACAAAAATTAAGATTTCTCGAAGAGTCGCAAAAAGTCGCAGCCAATTTTTGGATATGTTGTTCTCTAGATATTACTCTATCACTCCCTGAAAGCCGTTTCTTAAGGCAATTTAAGGCTTTTTTTATAGCGCTGCCTAAAGTTGAAAAACCGTAAATTTTTCCTCAACTCTTTGAACAAGCTTATCAAGGTCGTAAAAATAGAAAAGTTTAACTTCATATAGCTCATTTTAAAGCTGAAAGTACGCTGAATAAAATGGTGTATTTCATTTTTACAAAATTTTGAATATGAACAAAGAAAACACCCATACCTTCGGAGCATGGTTTAAGAAGAAATCGGAACCTGCCGAAAGTGATATTTTGAGAGCTTACAAAAGTATCAAAAAACGAATTATAAGCCGAAATTATGGTGAAATGGGGTGCACAGGATACTAAACTGAAGATTTAGTCATGTTTTGACTCTAAAAACACGACTTCGATTTTTGGCCCAATGTCCGCGCCGCGCCGGATTCAAAACACTGTGCGCCCTTATTCTCCAAGTGAGTCCTCCCCTCGTAAAAATGAAGACCCAGAAGTAGAAATTACCTTTTTCTAAAATCTTGTCAGTTGTTTATGTATCTTTTGTTAATTATTTTTTTAATGTGCTGGGAGATTTGTTACATCGTATATGTTAGGTTGGTACTTAATTTGTAAGTTGTCACACCTGACTGTCAACCTCATATCAACAACAGCTGTTCATTCTAATGTTCTTATTCGTATTAAAGCAAGGTGTCTCCAATCCTAAACTCTCTCTCTCTCTCTCCCCTCTCTCTCTCTCTCTCTCTCTCTCTCTCTCTCTCTCTCTTTTCTATTCATTATTATTAATTAATTATCATCATGATATATTCACGATACATCAGGAACCATCGGGCGTGTATGTTGTGGAGGGGGGGTCGCATTCTGATATCGTAACAATATATATGTTACCAAAGTTTGTCAAATCTGATAGAATTGGTTCGGTAAGCTCAACCTTGGGAAACTTTTCGCCAGTCCTAACCCCCCCCATCCCCTCAACTGGAAATCATTGAAAAGGACCCTCCCTTGCTGAGAATCAGCCATGCAAGAAAAGCTAAACTACACATCTATAATAGTCTTCAAGGGTTTATTTGTAAGATAACATGACTACATTAAGTTATATTGTACTAAGTGTATGAAACAACAATAAATTAATAATCATTACACTTATAATCATAGTATGTTTTGAGTATAGTACCTAAAAATAATTTCAGAGGAGGTAATGATGAGAAAAATTTCAAAATTAAAAGTTAACACTGTAAATAAATCAATGATGATTAATTAACAATATCTTATAAACTGACTTATCGTTAAAGCTTAACTAGAGAGATCAATGACTAGATGCACTCGATTTTCTCCGATTTTTCACAGAGAAATAAAAATTACGAAACAAAACAAAGTGAACTAAAAAATACAAAATAAACCAAATTCAAAATGAGTATTGTTCCCCTTTGAAGAGAATGATGATTAGACTTACTGACTAGTATACGTAAGTACATTTACTGAAAGCTTGAATTTCACACGAGCATGGAAAATGAAATCATGGAAAATGTGATAGTCTCAACAACGACAGAATGTGTGAATACAGAGAGACTGAACAAAACTGGAACATAAAATCTGGATCATTAAAGTAGTGTCGAACTGAAATACTTCTTATAGGTATACACACTGTAATGTTAGTCCTGTTCTGTAAATTTTAAATGTCATGATTATCAATCAGTTCAAAAGCGTATATCCACGCACCATTGGATAATCTGATTGAAACATCACTAGCAAAGTGAAACTTTCTGGTTGGAATGGTTTTTTCAAGGTGTAAGCCTCGAGCAATGCAAATCGTCAACTAACCATAACGAATCGATTTCAATAATTCCAGAATCTAAGACAACATAACAGTTTTTGGTGTAAACAAAATCTAATTTTCCTGATTTAACGAACAAACTCATTTATCCTCCATTTTTAAACAATGGGAATGTTGCATGAACTTTTTTTATTTCATTTTATAAAATTAGAATGAAAATCATTGACCCATTTTTTTTTTTTTATTTGGACGGGGGAGCACCGAGAAAAAAGGGTGCAAAGTTGCTCAAAATTGAAAATATTTGAAACTATCCTGTTTTAGCTGGAAGAGGCTGTGGTGGCTCGCTACGACACGATTTGTATACGAAAGCAGTGTGAGAGTTGAGACTAGCGAGGCCGGGCGCTGTCCCATTGAATTCTTATGGCACGGCACTATTACGCGGCAGTCGAAACCATCCGTCTTTACACGCGATTTTCTCGAATATCGTTCGTCTCAAGTAAAAATTCAAGAGAATCAAATCGAAAGAGCGTTAAATTCCCATGCTGTTTTATGTCTTTAATTTTCTGCTCGAGTGGGTGGATATCAAGCACAAAAAAGTCCGATATTGCATTTTTAAAAGTAGTTTTTTACCCGCCGTAACAAGAAGCTCTGAAAACTTTGAATCTATGATCCGACAGTAAATTTTGTGTTCTTTTTCTTTAAAATTGTTCTTGAGTATTTTCCTTGTCAGATAAACGGTTTTCGAGGTACAAAGAGAAAATTAGTGAAAATGACGGCTTTTGGTTAGAACTCCCGCATCATCGACTTTTGAGTTTTTCCAATGTCCAAGTTGGCCGAAAAACCATGCAAAAACTAAAAGTACACGTCTAAAAGAAAATTTCACGCTCTTTAACTTGGATGCAACCATTTTTCATGTAAAATGCATCATAATTGAGATGAATGAACATTAATTCAAAAATTTCAATTCTTCCCGGTTAAAATAGTGACTACGACTCTGGAGTACTCGTATCTTCATTTATCTCGATTACGGTACATTTACATGAAAATTGGTTAGGAACAAAGTTAAAGAGCGTAAAATCTTCTTTTAAACGTGTACTTTTAGTTTTTGCATGGTTTTTCTGCCAACTTGGAAATTGGAAAAACTCAAAAGTTGATGATGCGGGAGTTCTAACCAAAAGTCGTCATTTTCACTAATTTTCTCTTTGTACCTCGAAAACCGTTTATCTGACCAGGAAAATACTCAAGAACAATTTTAAAGAAAAAGAACACAAAATTTACTATCGGATCATACACTCAAAGTTTTCAGAGCTTCTTGTTAAGACGGATAAAAAGCTACTTTTAAAAATGCAATATCGGACTTTTTTGTGCTAATCCGTCTTTTTTTCGCAGTCCGCCGCATTTGATGTCCATCCACTCGAGCAGGGTTTTGACTGCCGCGTAAGTGCCGTGCCGTAAGAATTCAACGGGACAGCAGCTAGTCTCAACTCTCGCACTGCTAGCGTATACAAATCAAATCGTAACGTAGCGAGCCACCGCAGCCTCTTCCCGCCAAAAGAGGGTCGTTTCAAACGGGTTCAAATTTCATGTCGTGATGATACATCGTAGGAAAAAATGGAAACCATCAACGTTTTTCTCTTGCTCAGGACTTTCTGTTTTTCAAGGAAAACCACCAGAATTCCGATCTAGGCAACACGCCCATTCCGGATGAAATGTCGAAAATGATTGTTGTACAGCTCATAGAGTAATCGGTTAAAAACATTTGTTTCGATTCAAGTAATAATAATCATTTAAAAGTTCCTCTATCAATTAATTACAAACAACACATCACCTTGAATATGAAGAAGATTAAAATGGCACAAACATACGTCAAGAATAGTCCAGGTAAGAAAATAATAATTTCAATTGAAATAAAAACGTACCTTGCGAAATAAGCATCGAAGGAAAATTACAGAGGCAAAAATAGACTATGAAATGTTCAAATGACAAATGAACGCATTATCAAATTAAGGCTTTTCAGCCTAGAACCACACTCTAAAAGCTTCCTTAATTTAAAATAAAGATGGGGGGGGGAACGAATGAAAATTTAGGGAAGATCATAATTTAACATGTAAAAGCTTTGGATTAACAACAAGCCAATAGAAATTCACAACAAAATCTATCAAAAATAATTTAACAGTTATAAACTATGATTAACATATCATAACAGCAGTGTGGAATCATACCTTTGAATTTCTCTCAAACTACGACGAGAAAACATTACTTCCAAAAATACTTAGTGGTATCCGTTTTCTTTGTTCCATTTATTTGGCAGACATTTCGCTTGAGTACAAAAGAAAATTTGTTTATTTACTTTGACCGATTTTAGAAAAAGAAGTTGGATCCAGGACAAGGTTTTTTTCTTCTTCAGAAAAATGAGACCGATTTAGAAAGAGAAGTTAGATTCCAGGTCAAGGATTTTTTCTATACTTCAGAGTTTTTTGATATTTTGCTAATTTGAAGGAAATTTATCAAAGTTTACGATACAATACCAATAAAAATTGTCTAACGTGCAAAGTAGGTCTTTAAAAAAGTAGTTAAAAAAACAGTATTGCTCCATTTGAAAAGATTGAGTAAGATTAAAAAGTTGAAGGCGGTCTACCTTTAGAACGTGCCGATATACTTGGGAGAGTCCACGTTGTATTACCTCTCCGTTACAAACTTGTAAGATCTAATACATAAACCAATGGATTATAAAAACCAGGCAACGCTGGTTTTCAAGTAGATTCTATCCATAGCGCAAATGTGTAATAATTATACAGAGTGTTCAAAAAGTCCGTCCGCCCTATCTAACTTTTGAACGGCTGCAGATAAAAAAACAAAACTCGGTGAATGTTTATAACTTAATAAGAACTACTTTTTGGCGTATCCAAAATTTCCAAAAGGGGGCCCCTAAGGGGGGGTTTCGCCTTCTAACTCAAAATTTTCAAATACCAACCCCTATCTTGTGATACCTCGTTTTAAAGGGCATACAATTCTAAGACTTTTGGCGCAAACCGGACCTCGATATCGTTTTTCATCTTCGATAAATCGGTAGTCAAAGTTCGATTTCGACCCATTTTCAAAATATCAGAACTTCCATTTAAAATGTCGGAATTTCGAAAACTAGGAGTCAAAAATACTCTAAGAAGCAAGTACTTTCCAGAAAAAAATACGGTTTTGACGTTCTTCTAGTCTTAAAGCCCCTCAAAATTATTTAAAAAAATGACCCCTCAGGGGGCCTATCTCAAAAATTCCGAGGCACGACCCCTATCGAGTGATACATCGCTTGTAAGAACACACAAAACTGAGCATTTTGGCTTAAACTGCAGGTCGATATCGTTTTTGGTTTTCGATATATCGAAATTTGACAACGGGTAAAATTTCAACTTTGTCATTTGATGTATCGAAAACCAAAAACTATATCGACCTGCGGTTTGCGCCAAAATGCTCAGTTGTGTGTGTTCTTTCAAGCGATGTATTACTCGAAAAGGGTCGTGCCTCGGAATTTTTGAGATAGCCCCCTGAGGGGTCATATTTTTAAATAATTTTTGGGGGCTTTAAGACTAGACTAATATCAAAGTTGTACTTGCTTTGTAGAGTATTTCTGACTCATAGTTTTCTAAATTCTGACTTTTCAAATGGGAGTTCTGATTTTTTGAAAATGGTTCGAAATCGAAATTTGACTATCGATATATCAAAGACGAAGAACGATATCGAGGTCCGGTTTGCGCCAAAAGTCTTAGAATTTTATGAACTTTAAAACGAGGTATCATAAGATAGGGGTTGCCGTTTGAAATTTTTGAGTTAGGGGGCAAAATCTCCCCTTAGAGACGCCCCTCGAAAATTTTGGATACGCCAAAAAGTAGTTCTCATTACGGTGTAAACATCCCCCGAGTTTCGTTTTTTTTATCTATAGCCGTTCAAAAGTTGAATAGGGGGGGCCGGACTTTTTGAACCTTAGATTTAGATCACGTTAAAAATACAGATATCTTGAGGCAGATTACGCCTTTGCAGTTATGATGTAAATATTTCATGATATGAATGAATGTTATAAATTGGTGACCTACTAGATGTCAGTTCCGAAATTGAGCTGTTTTTAATGTTGTATCTGGAAACTATGATGAAGCGATAGGTTTGCGATGAAAAAGGCAAGGAATAGAATGTGTGTGCGATTAAAAATGAAAAATATCTTAACATTTTGATGAACATAATTCATGTTAAGTGCGCCCGCTATTTAAGAGTAGATATTCTTTCTAAAAATAGTATTGTCTTTAAGTTGCTTTATGATCTAACTTTTAATAAATAATAAATACTTACACAAAGAAGGGGTGTGAGACGAGTTGAAAACTGTCTAGTTAATATCATATTAATCATCGAGACTCATTCAGTTCTAAAGGTTTTCCTATTTTGAGTCTGCCCTCCGATACTGCATTTTTTTTAAGGATGGGCTCATTACCCAAATATTTAAAGAAGGCTCATTTCAATGCGCAAAAAAACCAATTTAGTTATCCTCTAAATTCAATTTAAATACATTTCTGTGGAAGAAACGTAAATTTAATTTTAGATCTCATAAGCTCCTTGGTTCCTTACTTCTCTTATTCATGTAGTAGGTAACATAAATAAGATACTCAGAGATAAATAGTGGTATCAAATTAAGAGACAACAAACCAAACAACATTTTTTTGGCTTCCAACTCACATCTCATAAACAGTTAAACGAGTGAAGCATATTCAGCATTTAGAAACACTTTCAGCTGCAGCGGCTCCAAACAAGAGAGGCAGTCTTTACAAAACCATTACACACTCCATCCTTTAATTTCAACCAAATGAGTCTTTTCCTTTTTTATCAGTATTTATTAAATCATACTCTAAATAAAGATTGGAAACATTAATCAGAAGCAAAACAACAGATAAATTACAATGCGCATATTTGCAAATGCACAACTCAAACAAGTCTCGTCTGTTTTCCTTTGCCGTAACCCACGTTTAAGAGGAATGCAAGAAGATGCATGGTGCTCCTGCTACGGGTAAACGTATAAATAATAAATAATATTAGTAGTCGACACCGAGGAGGACTGTCTTTAAGGAGGACTATAAAGAAACAAAAACGTAAAACAGAACAAATTTAATAAACGAAATGAAGCTTTAGGATTGTATCATCCTTCTTTTCACATGAGATCAAGTCTAATTAAGTACGTAAGCCGCTTCTCATTTACATGATATGCAAAAATACACTTTTCAATATTCATAAATGTCAATAAAGATCGAAACCAACCACGGATACAAATTTGAGTTCAACCGAAACCATTAGTAAAAGTAATTCTCCCTTACTACGTTTAAAAGAAGATATTGCACAAATTTACGTAGAGGTATCAACGTTTATACTTATTTTTTAAAAAAAAAAAAAAAAAAAAAAAAAAAAAAAAAAAAAAAACACCCTACTCAAAAATAAAAATCAATTTCACAAACGATGGAATAAAAAGTAAAGAAAAAACAGTCATTAGTGCTACTTCTAAACTAGTGCTTTTTACATTAGAAAATATTTTACATGTACCATGTTTGACTTTCTTTTACAGTAGTCCTTTTTTCATTTTTAAAATTCAAAAAAATACGGAAAACAAAAACACGTAAGTCAACAAGTCATATATCTTCAAAAAAAGATTTCACCACTATCTATCTTACTTGTTCTTTTAAACATTGTCTCTTTAAGGAAATGGTTTCTGATGAGACAAGTGTCTCCAATTTCCAACAATTGAGAACTAATAACAATTTTAAGGCTAGATTTGAAAATTGGGGGTTTTTTTAAACTTTCTCTTGAATGGCACAATTATTACATACTATTTTGCATTCAGTGCCTAAACTTGCACTCGCCAATAAGACATGACTGCCTTGATTTAAGTGATCTTTTTTTAACTTCACTGTTGGCACATTAAAAACAGTCTTGTCAGTTTGAAGTTAGGACTCCTTTTAAGAACATTTTCAAAATTTTGAATGTTCCGATTTTTTTCAATACTTATTTTATAATAAAAATTAGGCATAATCCGCATAATGCACCTAAATACCCTTTTGGTTTGAGTGTTCAAAAGATATTTTCAATATCGACATCTATAGAGCATGTAAACTGAACCTTTTCTCTTTTATCACACGGATAAATTTTATCTCCTATTTGATTGCATGACCGGATTACCTATTTTTGAGTTGTTTCGCATGCTTAGCAGGGTGAAATGAATCGTATTTTTCGAAAGAGAGAATATTTTATTTTATCTAACATACCATAGAAAAGAACGAGACAAATTCAAACCTCATAAACAACCATGAAAGTTTTGAACGACAGAAATCAAAAGTTTCTTTGTGTATTTCAGACAGTTTCGCTGACATTTTTGAAGACTTGATTTAAATGAATATTTGCTCAACTTATTTAATTCAACCTGACGAGTCACTGTCCGAGTCTGGAGCTGGTGCCGGGATTGGAGCAGCTGGCTGCTCTGCAATAGGTTCTGGCCGCTTTCTCGTCGCTGCAATGTATTCGTTCGGACCCTCAGCTTGAATGAACTCTATACCGACTCTGAAACCAACCGTAGGAGTAAAATCAGTGGCATGGACTGGAAAAAGTACTTGGAGGAGTACAGGCGAGAATCTGTGAGATTGTTATTTACCATATCTTACACACTATTTAAATCTCAAATCCTTTCTATGCGGAGAACAGAGCCGCGGCTTGGGTTTTTTTTAACATGCCATTAAGTACTGCATGTTTTTGCTATGGTTTTGTATCGAGTTTGGCCATAAACTTCCTGCATAAACATCGACAATTTTCGGCTTGGTTGCAAACGTGCGTTGTCAGATTTCCGCGCGTAATTATCGCGTCTCGTTTTACGGTGGATTCCCTTCGTTCGATATATTGCGGAGCGGCAACGCCCAAAGTCTCCCTATCCTTTAACTAGAAAAAAAAAAACAAATCGCGCGCCATATCGGATTTTCGATATTCTTCGGTCCGCCGCACAATGGACAGAAATCAAATCTATTAGGCGGTCCAAATTCGATCTGTTCAAAGTTGGAAAACTAGTATTTTAGCCGGGTACTATAGTTGATTTGAAGGGGTTTATTTGGCTCGGTTTTTTATGCCTTGCTTGTCCCATTCTTATCGGAGAATATCATTTGATGGATCGACAATTCTTGTGATATCTCATGTCTTTGTATTTTTGACCACTTAGGACTCGATTTGGATCCATAGTGCGCCGTTTAAATGTTCGAATGTTTGAGTTAGGTTTTGACTGAGTGTTGGCCCTAAGTTTTTCATAAGGATTTGTCTCCGTTATGAATAAATTTGGTAGTTTCATTATTTTGTCTGTGATTACCAACGAGCTATATCTAGTTCGGAAGCTTTGGTAAACATGCGTAACCGCCTCGGAGATTTTAGGTTAGAGATTTGTGTTGTGAAAACAAACCGAAGCTCCCTATCTCCGCAATTTTCGCGTGTTTTCGAACTATATCAGAGACTTTAAAATTAGAATTTCTTTATGAACTGTGCGTGTTTTCTGTCAATCAAAGCCTTAAATTCAGTTTCTACTAATTGAAACACTCAAGTTCTTCATTGCTTTCATTTAATTTGCCAGATTCTACAGTGCGTGTTATTGCCTCGTAATGCCGCAACTCATTGCCTTTCTTGGCATTTTGACGAGTGAAATTGGTATGTTTGTGGTGATTTATTCAAATATTTTGTAATTTGACCTCTCTCAGCAAACTCTCTCTTCCTGAGACAGATTTTCTCATGTTCATCTCCTAGTAGATAACTTCGTTAACCGCTGATAACTTGCCAGTTTCACTCAAGTCATCATTCTGTCCATGTGAAAGAGTGCTCTGATGACTGTTCTCTCAAAGAAGCCTTTGTGATCCTGGTCCTTACTGAAGTGTTGCCCATTTCAGTTTTCCCAGTGTTTATTCCAGAGATAAATCTGGTACATTTGCTAAAGAGCATTTCTAAAATTTTAACTGTCTCCAACTATCAGCATTTATCAGCTACAGTTTGATTCTAGAAAGCCCTCCATGACCATCTTTGATATCAGCACTCTTCTTCTGTCCAAACTTGTAAGTGCAGTGTAAGTCCTTTTACCTATTTCTGCATGCTGTAATTTCTTGGCAGCTGATTATGAACATTCGAGTTAACTTCGACGAATCCAAGCTATTGGACTAAGTCCATTCCGATCATTTGAGTCAGTTGCTCTGCTGGTAATTTCCACTTTTGAGCATGAATGTTCAAACTGTAAGTTATCATAATTTAGATATGAATGTACCACAGCAGAAGCATTTTGAGTATCAGGTTCTAGCAAGTAGGTAGTGGTGCCTGCTTCTGCATTGCATCAAAGGGCATCCTTGAGCAGGTGATTATCAATTAGTCAAAAGTCAAATTAGTCGAGTGAGATGGATGCTCTCCGATCGACCTCAGCACACTATTTCAGTCGACACCATTTAACATTAAATCAATGCATCACACAACTTGGTGTTGACATTTGAATAGTTCTGCTCTCCATGACTGTCATGCAAGCATAGGTACAATTGGTCTAAAATATTGGCAAGGATATTCGTCATGAAGCAGCTTTTATCGAATGGCCACGTCTCAGTTAAAACTGAACAAATCTTGATGCATCAGCGCTTTATGTGATTTCTGCGGCATTTAAGTAAGAATTATTGATCACAAGTAGAAATTAACGACTGTGCATATGGCCCAAAATGCGAAATTAATTGGACAGGGCTAAGTTTATTCGACTCTACCCAATTCTTTTAGATTCCATTTAAGGAGTTCATTTAATTCATCCAAGTCCAATTGATTGTTTGTGATCAGTTTCCAAGTCACAGAAAAATAAGGACTTACAAGTTTTGACAGAGGAAGAGCGGTGACATCACAGATGATCGTAAGAGCTTTCTAGAATCAAACTGAAAAGCAGGTAAAGGCAAACTTTTTGAGGCAGTTTAAATTTTGGAACAACTCTTGCATGGACAAACATTGGAAAAACATAATACTTTACAGTTTGGGAGCTCAAGAGGCAATACTTCGGTGATTCTAGGGGAAATGTCTTGAAGGTACCTTCTTTTTGACATGGGGGGACTCTGGTAAGACAAGGCAGTAAACGAATGGCTCTAAGGCTTTTAATATAAGGTCAAACTCACAATTAGTCCATAATTACACCTGGAAGCTATGAAGGACTAAATTCTAGGATTAAAGACATTTTTGACGCATTTCTGTTTAAAATTCACAACAGAATTTGGTTTGCTCATGGTTTGTTTTTATTGTTTATGAACAAAAGTAAACGTACGGCTTTACTTTTTCCAAAAACATTGACTTTCAAACGTTTCATCTCTGCGCTAATCATTCATCAAAACTCCACATTTTGGTGTTTTTCGGACATTTCCCTGTCTTGAAAGGTACCTACTTCCCACACAATATACACTTTCAACGCTGCAAGAAATTCATTTTATACCTACAGTGTTGTTTTCACGCTACAGGATTATCAGAAGGTTCAAGGATTACTTTCTTGTCTTTGAAGTGAATCACCCAATTTTTCTGAATGACGCGCTCGGTTTTTACTTTGTTTATGACCATTTTTAAAATATAAATGGTGTTATGAGAAGTACCATATAGCTATTAAGTAATTGACAATGTTTAAGTGGTCAGAGGCAGCAAATATTTCCAAATCTTCAAATGTTTTAAAAGCCAATCCGGCTACCTATTATTTGAGTTTAGAAAAGCTTGTTGTCCGCCATATTTACCCTTTACCCCCCCCCCCCCCCCCCCCGGTTGCTGTCCAAAATGATCCAGCTTTGATGCTTTAAGGTAAGATTAAAACCAACCTGTTTCATTATTTTCATCCATTAGCATACAACACAGGTTTAATCCCTTGTATAGTGCTTCTTAAATGTTAAAACGGCTCTCTACATGGAGATTGTCTCAATATTCTTCCTCAATCAGTAGTCCGAAAGTTCACTCGTCTCTTTGTTTTGATGTGTGTACTTACTTACTTCTTATTGCTGTACTGTTGAATAACTTTTAAATGGGTTTGAGGCTGAAATGTGCAACAAGGCCAGAGTTGGGGAAACGGGGTAGTCTAGAGTCCCATGAGTACCTGTACTCAGTTCTTGATTCTTCGAAAATTCACTCTGATTACCGTTGAAATGCGATTTAAAAAATTTACGAATGCCACGTACAGATACTCGTGGTGCTTAAGTACTACCTCGTTTGCCCAACTCAGAACAAACATACCTAGCAACTAATTTTTGAAAGGCAAAGGAATTTCGCATCCTAAAGATTTTATTAATGACCATGCCAACAGCACCTTTCAACAAGGCGAGGATTACAATCATAGGTGAGGAGCGATTAATTGCGAACACCAATAATCGTATCAGCCACAACCAAAGACACACGAAAGCACATAAGTGCGCAGGATTAAAGTATTTAAGTAATTGAATCATAACTAAATAAGTGCAAGCTACAAAATAGTAGGAATATACAAAATACAACTAAACTCCGGGCGAAATCTTCTACTTTGTATATTGGAGCCCGAAATAAAACATGTTTCCCCTGTGAATATGGGTAGAAAAATGCCCCCCTCTTGAACTGCGATTCCTCCATGTTTTACAAAAGTTTGATTTATCAGTAATAGCCACAGTTACAAATCAAAAAGACTTGAAACTTGGTGATCTGAAGTATTTTTAAATAAAGTATCCATTTATAAACTTGAAAAATTCAGAAGTTAAGTCTGATTATACGTTTCAAGCTATCTTGTACTATTAAAAGCACAAATTTCATGATACAGGTTTACCATTTGAAAAAAATGTCCAAAGTCCAATGGAAGAAACGCTTAAAAATATTTTTAGCTTCTCGCATTTATTCAGTTACTTAGACATGATCTATGAAAGAATAATTGCTGCGCAACGATGTAAAAGTCAACGTTCTTACTGTGGACAATGGCTCTAAATAACAGAATGTGGGGAGTTGCGTTCTCACTGCCACTCACTATCGTAAAAGCACTGACTTTATCTGGCTTCAAACACATCACACCGAAAAAATACAAGAAACCAACATCTTTCTAAGAGTATTTCCCATCTGAGCGTAGTAATTATTTTTCAAATATTTAGTTCGCAACATAAAATTTATAATCTTAAAAATACAAGATTAGTAGAAAAAAACAGTCCAACTTACTAACACCGCATATAATCTTTTGCAGGTCATCGCCAACTTTTTTTCTATTTTTTTTTTCATTTTTTTTTTTTTTGTAATTTCTTCATTCCATTTTCTTATTTTCTTTCTATCGATTTCTTTTTTTCCTTTCTTTCTTCCTTTCTACCTTCCTCCAATTCTTCCTTCCTCTCTTCCTTCCTTTAGAAAAAAAACCCACGCGCCGCAGCGCGGCGTCGGCTCGACCCCTGTGGTTGTAATTGATTGTATGAATATGGAGGAGCATCAATGAGGAAACTCAGACTTGGTCGCTCTGATATCAGATGATTTGCAAGTTGAATCAGAGCCACCATGTCTTTTGGTTGTATGCGGCTATTCAGACGAAAGTGTTTACAGGAGAAGTATCAACTTTTTTGAAGGAGCTTCATACGTAAGATCTGTTACCAGGAGAAGTATCAAATTATTGAAGGCGCTTTATACGAAAAATAGAAAATACGATCAGGGAAAGTATCAAATTATATGAAGGAGCTCTGAAGCCACATAATCAAGGAAACTTAAGACTTGGTCGCTCTGATATCACATGACTTGCAAGTTGAATCAGAACGACACGTCCACCGGGTGTAGGGAAATAAATATAGGAAGATATCTGAAAGAAAAGTTTTTACGAGCAAGTTTCCACGAAGAAGTGTTTGGTGCAGGTGAAGTAAAGTGGAGCTGGTTTGGGGGAAAGGTTTTGGATCTTGGCCGCAATCACTTGAGGTTTGGCTGAAAGTTTTGGTGAAATAATTTGAGACATGAAATTAATAGAAATCAAAAAAGAAAATGAACAAAAGCACTAGCTCTCAGAAGTTTCACATAGAAAATAAATTCTCACTCCACCACTCTCACTTACTCTGCATACCAATTGAAATTATACAGAACATAATGCAGCGATGATAACTATAGATAAGAGGAACCAGCACAGAGTTTTAAGAGAAAAACCAAATGAAAGAGAATGATTTCAACATGTTAGCTGAACCTTCAATATAGATACTCACAAATTACAAAATAAGAGACAATGGCCTAGAGTTCAAGATGAGAGGAACCATACCACCAGGCATTTTTCTCGAGAACGGCTGATCGAAATGTTTTGAATCAAAAAAATCGGTTACAGAATGGACACAAAATTTTTCATTCCTGATATTTTCAAAAGCCCTCATCAGCTCCTCGTTCATATTAGGAGAAGCTCACACACTTTTATCAAGTTTTTTGCAAAAAAGCATGTTCTAAAAGTACGAAAAAAGTTCATATCCTCATAGCAGAGGCAATTGCTAACATTTTTGCTCCCATAGACATTTACCAAAACACCCAGATTTTTTTAGCTATAGGGACTTGGAAGATTTTTGAATCGACTCTTTTGCTCATCCAGTTGAGAATTTCTCACAAACCTTGACAGATTCTGAAAAAAATATATCGAAACCTTCTGATCGATGTGCAACATGTTACCTTGAGGAGAAAAAATAAAGTGTATTTTGTCAAATCTAAATTTTGGGACTTCAATGGCAGAATCGGATCGATTCCATGGTCTGAGACATTGACTGCCAAAATTTTAATTTAACGAAATACACCTAATTTTTTCACTTTAAGGTACCAAACTAGTGGCACATCAATCAAAATGGTTCCATCCATTTAATCAGAATCTGTTATGTATTTGAAGAATTCTCATTACGGTGGCCACAAAAGCCAATTCAAATTTTTTTCCAAAAATCCGCCATAACTCAAACAATTGAGGTTTTTTGATAAATGTCCTTGGGAGCAAAAAGGTTGGAAATTGCCTCAACTTCAAGGACACGAGCTTTTCTCATAACTTAGTAAAATTCGAAGACTTTTGGTACATGTTGAAAGTCGACATCGTTTTTCGTTTTCGATTATATCGAAGGTGCAAGTTCGATTTGGGCCAATTTTCAAGAAGCATCACTTACTCCTCTTTGAAGAGTCGGAATTCACAAATCAAGGACACAAAAATACTTTGAAAAGCAAGCACTTTTCAAAAAAAATTCAATTATAACAAACATTTATTCAAATTTTGGTTTTGAAGCTCAAAAAACTTTTAGACGTTTTTGGGCCCCAAGAGGGGCCATCTGAAAAATTTCGAGTTACGACCCCTATTGAGTGATACATCAATCGAAAAGACGTAACAAACTGAGCATTTCGGCGCAACCCGGAGGTGGATATCGTTTTTACATTTGAGATATGAAATGTCAATTTACAGATTGCGATATCTCGATTGTGAACAACGATATCGAACTCCGGTTTGCACCGAAATGCTCAGTTTGTTACGCCTTTTCTATTAATGTATCAATCAATAGGGGTCGTACCTCGGAATTTTTCAGATGGCCCTCCTTGGGGGCCAAAAACATCTAAAAGTTTTGGGAGCTTCAAAACCAAAATTTGACTAAATGTTTGTTATAGTAAATTTTTTTTTTTTCTGAAAAGGGCTTACTTATTAGAGTATTTTGTGTCCTTGATTTTTAAATTCCGACTCTTCAAAGAGGAGTAATGATTTTTTGAAAATGGGTCCAAATCGAACTTCGATCTTCGATGTATCAAAAACGAAAAACGATATTGAACTTCGATCCGCACCGAAAGTCTGACAATTTCACTCTCTTTTTGATTAATAAATAAAAAATGGGGGTCCCCGTTTGAAGTATTGAATTTAGGGACGTGGTATCCGCCCTGCGGGCCCCCCAGAGATGGCCCCGAAATCGGAAACCCCCTATAAAGATGTCCCCCTCAAGCTAATTGAACACGTGTCTCAGTGTTTTTCAAAATCCGGAGCCGTTCTCGAGATATTTGGCCTAGCTCCTTTTTTAATTGACAACCTATATAACAACGCAGTCAAAGCAGCTTACACTGATTGACTGCATGTTATCTTTGTAACGCTAGACTGCGATACAAAATCTGCTGGCTGCTTGTTTTTTTTTGGATGCCTTTATGCGATCGGTATCACTTCATCAGTCCTTTAATCACAACTTATATCACGATTCACAATATGCAACAAATTTCTGTGCCACGGTATTTATCTCTGATTCTACCACTGTAGACGAAATTAACGATGAAATTAAATCAATGCTGTTAATTGATGATGGATACGTTTTTGGAAGAACCAACTGCCTTTTGATATCCTATGTGATTGGTTGCTTTCTGTGTAAAACCGCCCAGTAATAGTTTCAATTTTCGATTGGTTCCATATAGTAAATTTAGCCTCATTTTTAGGAAATTACCTTCGCTGAGTAGATTTTACTAATGTGAAATTTTGGATGTTTAAAAGAAAACATAGTTGCAAATTTATGCTGTGTATCGAATAGATACTGGCCCCTCAGCAAAAAGTTCAAAAATATTCATCAGTGAATCAGTTTACAACGCTTGAATTTGACGGTTGATTCAATATTAATGACTTTGCTGCATTTTAATTGAAACCAGATATACGTTTCGAATCAGCAGGTTATTCGGACCAAATTTATATGTGTTTATAACGCCAGGAGATGTGATTTAATCTTCCTATGATAATTTATAAAATCGCACTTTTATAGTGAAAAAAAAAACAACAAAAAACAAAAAACAAAAAACAGGGAATCCAAGGGAGCCGATGGGTTTTGTTCCTGGGGGGCTGGTTCCTCTTTCACGACAATTTCTTCTACTTGACCGTCACCTGAACCCTTACGCAATATATAAAATTTAATTAATAATTTTCATATTTTTTTTCATCCCTCTGAAATATTATGGAACTTTCAAAGAATTACGATGTCGATTTCGTTCAGTAGACAGAATTAGTAACACAACAAGCGACGCTCCGCGCCACGTTCTGGGGGGAGGGGGGGGGGGGGGGGGGGGTTGGCTGCCCCCCTCCCAAACCCCCCCTGGTTCTTTCTGATCTATGCTGTAACTTTTACAGTAGAACGGCTGTATTTTTGGTTTGTCGTAGTGACGGAATTTTCATTGCTGATCTATTTAGTAGGTACCCTGCTTAGAAACTTTGACAACATTTTCTTTTCTATGTTGGAGGCGTGCGACGAAGTCTTCCGTTCGATGTTGGCATTTTTGTTTCAATTGTTTTTTCTGCGTGAACGTTGATGCATGCTGTAGTGGCGTGCGACAGAGTACACCAGTATTACTTTTTTTTTAACGTCGCATTGATTCGCTTTTTTTTTCATTGCTCTCTTTAATCAAGCACTGGTACCTTGCGATTTTATTTGTTGTTTTGTACTGGCTACTAATGTATCAAAACCGACGTCGTTTGATTTGTCTTTACTGTAAAAGCAACGATGCTTGTTAAAGAGGCGTCCGACGAAGTCTGCCAGTTTTACTTTCTTTTAACATTCAATTGTTTCGTTGTTTCTTTTCACAGGTACCTATTGGTATGTCGAGAGTATATTTTTCATTTTGAAATGACTACCAATGTATCATGAACGACTTTGGGGTTTTTTGTTCTCTGTATGAGCAATGATGCTTATAATAGAGGCGTGCGACGTAGTCCGCCAGCCTTCGCACGCAAAATGATTTTCCAGTAAATTGACAAAATATATATTTTTCGATTACTTGCATTTTTTCATGATTACTATACCTACTTTTTTTAACAAATGGGGTGAGTCAACTTTTTCGTGTAATTCTGATTCAAATTTTACGTTGCCTCATCCCATTTGTGAAAAATGTGTATAGTAATATGAAAAAAGCTAAACATTTGTTTACGTTCCATGACCCTCTGTGAATGTTTATTTTCAAATGGGAAATCTTAGTTCCGTAGTAATTTTTTTTTACAGTTCTCCCACTTGGAACACTGAGTTTTTTTGTGTTTAATGTATACCTATTTTTGACTTTTGGACTATCAAAATCTTGGGTGTGCACTATCTTGAAGAAGTGCCAAAAATGTACCATGAAAACTGATTTTCAAAGTCTAGCTGTTCGTCATTGCCTCAAAAACGTGCGCCAAAGTTACCATGCAGGGGTGCCAGCCCCCCCCCCCCCCAATACGCTTTACAAGTTACCCCCCCCCCATCAGACATTTTCGCCCCCCCCGGACCCTCCCACCAAAATCATACATTTTGCACCCCCAAGCCCTTCATCCAAATCAGACATTTTCACCTACCCTACAGAAAAGTCTAGTAGGTATGAAATAACCCCCCCCCCCCCCCCCCCCAGTGGGAGGAAGGTCCGGGGGTCCTCCACCGTTAAAATGTTTGATTATTTTCGAACGTAGTTAGGGGATACCCTCCGTTAGGGAAGAGACACTCAGTCAGGGAGAAGACCCTTAGTTAGGGATGAATTCTCGGTCAGGGGGGAGACCCTCAGTGGGGGGAGATTCGCGGTCGGGAGGAGACCCTCAGTTAGGGGAGAAACACTCAGTTTAAGGGGTGGGGGACTCTTAATTAGTGGAGGGAAACCCTCAGTAAGGAGGAGACCCTCAGTCAGGGGGGAAACCCTCACTTAGGGGGGAAGGTTATACAAAGTACGGGAAAGAGAATAGATCATGATCTTTCTTTCCCCAAAAAATATTTTTTTCCTTCTTTTCGAAAGGAAAAAAAAACCTCACCCCCCAATTTCAAAGTAAACGAGCAGCTCGTATACAAGGATGGGATCTGGCACCCCTGTTCCCATTGCATGGTTTCTACGAAGACTTAGGTTAGTTCATTTTAGAGTCCAGTCGTGAGTTGGAGGCCTTCAGGAGTCAATCAAGTGACGAAGTCTCATCAATTATTTAGTTGTTTTATTATAATTGCAGTGCTGTTGCATAAATTTTACGGATTTGTTGAGTTATATTGTGGTAGTTAAGCTTTCCATTTTTCACAAATACACAGACTTCGGTTACTGTAAGTTGCTTTCATATGATTCCGTTTTGGTCATTATTCCTTCTCACAAGTCGTCCTTTTGAGAAATCTCAGAAAAAACATGGTGCCGTGACAAGGATGTACACAACGCAGGTACCAAGTCAATCTTCATCATTGTTATAATGTTACATGAATGAATATGGATTGGTATGAACACTAGACCGCCCAACATACCATTTTTGGAACAGATCAAAATTCAAAGTTGTGTCACGGGCCAATGACTCGACCTAGAGCCCTGAAATTTTTTGACTTTTCATCATTTTAGGGGTACCCCCTCACCACCAAGTCTCATCAAAATCTGCTACTTCTTTTAAGAGAAAAAACGGATCTACCTATAACGCCCAACGTACCATTTTTTGGAACAAGCTGTTGTTTTTACAGTTTCTAGGCAATAAAAAGGATGCAACTTCTCTCACGAGCCTCAACGACGCGTGTGGGTAAACTTATAATTTTTGCACATAAAGGAGGGCTCTCCTCTTCCCTATTCACTTCTCCCTCCCCCTCCAAACCGCGAGTTTGTCACTTCTCCCCATATCAGAATCGCAAATTTTCATTAGAAAGCTATACAGACAGTTACGCACGCGCGGCGTCTATTCGTCTCCAGATAAGATCATAAATAAACCTTATACTTGCCTTATTTTATTTAGAGCCTATATATGCTCCCTTGAGCACGCAACTTTTTTGCTGAATCTAGCATGTGCCTTCGACGAAAATTGGAAAGTATCTCTCGATGAACTTGACGTATTTGTAGGAATTATCTATGCCAGAGGAGCGACCGGAGCAAAAATTCTTGATTTACATGATTTGTCGTCCGAAAAAATGGGGAATCCAGTTCATGAAAGATACGATGAGTAGAAATCGATTCACGGAGATTCTTCGCTATATACGATTTGACATTCGAGCAATTAGGGCGCGAAGACTGGAATATGACTAATTCGCTCACATCCCTGAGGTGAATGAATTCATCGCCAACTGTCAATCTTGTTTGTCAAGTGAGTATTTGACAGTTGATGAGCAACTTTTTCCGTCTAAATGCAGATGCCCATTTACTCAGTATATATGTCGTCTAAACCGAACTTATTCGACCAGAAATTTTGGGTTTTAGTTGACAAAAAATCAAAACCCATACCTCAGGAAAAATGTTGAAAAAGCCCGCGAAGATGGAAGGCTAGGTGACTTTGTCGTGTGGAAACTAGTCGAGCCGTATGCGAAGAAAGGTCTTAACGTAACTTGCGACAATTTTTTCACGTCAAAAGAAATTGGCAGGAAAATTAGAACAGAAAAAGACTAGTTTGCTTGGAACTCGGCAGAACTGCGGTGTGGCCGTGGAGGCAAAGAGCAACTATTCCTGTGCAAAATGCAAAAAAGTCACGTGTAAACAGTGCATAAAAACCACATACCAGCTTTGTTCCAACTGCGGCGAAACTTACATTTTTCTATCAGTTATTGTTTTTCTTATTATTTACTCCCTTAGAAAGAAAAAAAAGAATAAAAAATATTTCTTTTCGTCTCTTATGTCCGCTAATACTCTGTTTTTTCTGTTATGCAAATTTTGGCTTCCCTTTTTTCATTTTTCATCCCCAACGATAATTGTTTCCGACTTTGCTCTAAGTAAATTTAGTGAAAAACATGAGAAAAAAATTATCATCGCAAGAAAGGTAAGTTTTGTGTGAATTTCGTTTTTCCCCCTCCTATAAATATCCCCTACAATTCTCTCTCGCAATCATAGATATCACTTTTCAAAATAGGTAGAAGTGCTAAGAATGGAAAATGAAACTTTACGTCATCTCACTTTCCGTACAAAGTAGCTGTAAGACGATTTTATGTATTGCTTTTGAAAAGAAAGTGGAGAGGGGAAAGATGGGTTGGAGTGGGGGGGGGGTGTCATAAAATGACCGAAGATTTTTGCATACATATATCTTGCCTGCACAGGCATGATTTAACGTTTTGCGTAATTTTATTAGGAATCAAATGCAAAAAGACAAGCGGACAATTATTGTCCCTTCATTTACCAGAATAGGCAAAATAAATACATGCATAGGGTCACAATTTCCCTAAAATACCGTTACAAAAATTTTTTGCCCGAATATCACGTTGATCGATAACATGTATGATAAAACGCAGCACTTCTTAGCATTGTTCCATTTTTGGTACTTGGGCGTTTTAGGAGGAAGCAAAAGTCCGGGCGTTCTAGTGTTAAGTACTACGTATTTTCATGTATATAACAGTATTTCAAGGCATTTTATAATCTTCTTATATAATAAAAGGCAATCGCTGAGAATCGCTGAAAATCGCGTTTTACTATGATCTCGAGAACGGAGGCACGCGGGACCTCAAAATTTCGCGACCGGATCCTGCGCCACCAAACGGTGTGCACATCGTGCTTCTTTTCCCCGTTTTTTTTCATCCCTTCCCGAGGGTGGATTTTATCGCTGTGTTTCACCCCATTTTTGACCCTATGGTATCTGAGACCTCGAAATTCCGGCCCCCGATACTGCTCGGTCCTCGAAAGCGATCCAGCTCATCCGGATCGACCCAACCTGTTCAGTATTCAAGTACTGAATTTTAGCAATTTTTACTTTTAAGTTTTTATTTCATGATATTTTCACTTTTAGTTGTATAAGTTACTTTTGATGACCCGCATTTCCAATCTATCTCTCACACACTTTCTCTTTCTCTCTAGAAACTCGCTTCTTCCCTCTCCACCTCTCTCCTATCTCTGTTTCTCTTTTCCTTTTCTCTCTCTCACTGTCAAGGTCTGCGACTGAGCAGTCCGAGTGGGGGTTGATCTGACCAAAGCATGTGCGCACTGCGCATGCGCGGGCAGAGCAACCCCTGCGACGGCTGGCCTCAACTCGCAGCCCTTGAACAGTGAGAATCAGTTCCCCAGACAAACTCCCTGAGAATAGTCGAGCGAGACCTCTCTTGTAAAATCACTTCTCACTCTTTCTATAGCTAGGCGTCAAGTCTATATCCTTCGTATTATAATAGAAGTGCGTCGAGCATTTTATTATAAATTCAATCACTTTGTTAATTACTCTGTAGAGTACGTCAAGTTATCTAGTTAAAGAGTAGTCAAGGGTAGATCCCCCGTGAGGGGTTGCTTTTAGGGTTGGGTCGATCCGGATGAGCTGGATCGCTTTCGAAGACCGAGCAGCACCGGGGGCCAAAATTTCGAGGTCTCAGATACCATAGGGCCAAAAATGGGGTAAAACACCGCGATAAAATCCACCCTCGGGAAGGGATGAAAAAAAAAATGGGGAAAAGAAGCACTGTGTGCACACCGTTTGGTGGCGCAGGACCCGTTCGCGAAATTTCGAGGTCCCGCGTGCTTTAGTTCTCGAGATCATAGTAAAACGCGATTTTCGACGATTCTCAGCGGTCGCCTTTTATTATATAAGATTCAATCACTTTGTTAATTACTCTGTAGAGTACGTCAAGTTATCTAGTTCTACATTGTTATTATCATTTTATTCATCGTTTTGTTTTTGCTCACTTTAATCGTCAATCCAAATTATACAGTCCACTTCATCAAATCAAATATCTACTTAATCACCGTGTTTATCTCCGAATTTAAAGCTCCACCCCAGTCGGTACCCCCAGTGCTTAAGTGCCACTGAGCCGACTGAGAGCATCTTCTGTTTGTCACCTTCAAAGCTCCACCACAGTCGGTTCCCCCCAGTGCTTAAGTGCCACTGAGCCGACTGAGAGCTTTGAAGTCTGATTAAACATTCATCGAAAATCTTTTTACGGTCCATATTCAAATCTCAAACCAAACAGCTACCGAGGTCAAACACAACCCTAAAAGCAACCCCTCACGGGGGATCTACCCTTCGAGATGGGTTGTTTTGGATCGCGGAAACGGGGGTCGAAGACGTTGTCCAGGTGATTGACACTTCGCAAGAGGGTAGCCCCGGGCTCCGCGCGTGGACTTTTTCACACGAATTCGCGTGCCGCGAATATCATCCCCCTTTAAGGGTGGTTTTCTGAAAGAAGCGATTTTACCGATTATTTCAGGCACCGGATCACTTTGGGCGCCGAAATTTTCCTTGAGGATCGTGCTCCAGTCGGGGGTGTCCGTGAGACTTCGCTCACCCCCCCCCCCCGATTCACATTCTATCCCCTGTTGGGGTGTGTTTTCTTATAGGGCTGAATCTTATCTCGGATTCTACGGCTTTGCTGACAACTTAATACGATAACCGGAGTCACGATGATATGCCTTCCCGGTCCTCGAAAACGATCGCGCTCATCCGGACCGACCCGATCTTAAAAGCAACCCCTTACGGGGGATTTACCTTCCGGGATGGGTTGTTTTGGATCGCGGAACCGGTGGTCGGAGATGGTGTCCATGGTGATCGAGACTTCGCACAAGGGTAGCCTCGGACTCCCGCGCGTGGAGGTTTCCACTCAAATTCGCGCGGCTCGAATATCATCCCCCGCTAAGGGTGGTTTTTTGGAAGAATCGGTTTTACCGATTATTTCGGGCACGGGATCACTTGGGGTGGCGAAATTTTGATTAATGATCGTGCTCCGGTCGGGGGTGATCGTGCGACTTCGCTCTTTGCCCCCGATTCTTTTTCTACCCCCTGTTAGGGTGGGTTTTCTCATCGGAAGAATCTTATCTAGGAATCTACGACTTTCCTGTCTATTTAATAACGCACCCGGAGTCACTCTGATATGCACGAATCGATCTTTGCACATCCGAACCTGTCCCACCGTTAAAACTACCCCTCGCGGGGGGTTCAGAACGAATCCATGTGCAGCGCTTCAAATTGTGAACTACCCTTTATACTGGGGCTGCTCGATTCTCACGGAGTAGCTTCGGATCCTAGAAAGTGCGAAGGCCGGAAGTTCTGGTTTTTTGCGTGCTGTTTCTCCTAGACGATGGGGTGGAGGTTTCTTTTCAAGCGGTTTGAAAAACGTCCCTCCTTGAGGGGGAGTTTCATTTTTAGGGGTTTTTGCCAACTTCTGGGACTTTCAGTTTCCTTGAGAGGCATAGTCCTGAATTTTAGGAGTGCGCCGTGCGCAAAAAGATTTCACTTACTAACGCAGGGAGTATTCTGCGGGGGGTAGGGATTCTTTTTTATTCACCCTTCGCAGATTAATGGATTCTCCTTAGCTCGGGTTCTGATGTAGGTATACGATAAATTGGAAATGCATGTTGCTTGGCAACGTCGTTCATTACTCGCACATCTTAGCAATGATATCGTTACCAGTTCCAATGCCTTCCGATTACTTTATATATGAATCATCAGCTGTTTTAGAGTTGCTCATATGAATCAATGCAAAACATACAGTTTTTAACCTTTAATTTTCTTTAAATGTGTAATTCTGGCGCGTGCTGCAAGCAAGAAAAGAGAAGGCTCAAAAAAATGCTGCAAAGAAAAATGTTTAACTTTTAGAGGAGCACGTTTAGTCGTTTAAGACAGTCACTTGCATTCTGCCAATGCTGCACTTTGTCCATTTAAGCTTAGCTTATGTACCGGGTGTCCCAGACCACCCGTCTATATACTTTTTCTCGAAAACGGCTGGGAGTTGAGAGCTGAAACAAAAACGTCACAAGGAGAATCGATCCCAAGGAATTCAATGAAAATATTTTCAAAACCCCCCAAGGCCCCCCGGGGGGTTTAGGGGGGGGGGTCGAAACACATTTTTCCATTTTTGTCGGAAAAAAGCCTGCAAAAGGTACCAAATGAAGTTCAGATCCTGAAAGAGCACCTCATTGCCGACATTTTTGGTCCCATTAATTTTTCCAGAAAACCCCAATTTTTGGGGTTATGGGCCCTTTTGGGAGGAAATTTTCAATCGGTTACTGTGACCACACTATTCAATATTTTTCAAAAAACTGAAATTCATATGAAAGAAGAGATCAAGACCTTTCGATTGATGTGCCACATAATACCTAAAATTGAATTATTAAGGCCCCCACCTTGAATCCAAAATTTGGGGGCCTTTGGGCCCCCCTATGTAAAAAAAAAACTCAAATAGCAAGGTATGACTTGTGATACATCGACCAAAAGCCCTTGAACAGGAGAATACGATGGCGCAATCAAAAAATCGTCTACAATCATTACTTTCAAAATGGCGGCCATTTGAAAATTATGGGTGCTCAAAAGTAAGTCCTAAGAAGATAGTCCAAGGTTGAACGATACATGGCTTGAAAGGCCTTAGAAAATGCAAACAGATGGTGCAAACTGCAAATCAATCCGCCTTTTCAATCAAAAGTTATGACCGATTGAAACTTAACGTGCTCAACAAGGCCTATTTATTCACGGCTGCTTAACTTTCAATCGGTCATAACTTTTGATTGAAAAGGCGGATTGATTTGCGGTTTGCACCATCTGTTTGCATTTTCTAAGGCCTTTCAAGCCATGTATCGTTCAACCTTGGACTATCTTCTTAGGACTTACTTTTGAGCACCCATAATTTTCAAATGGCCGCCATTTTGAAAGTAATGATTGTAGACGATTTTGGATTGCGCCATCTTATTCTCCTTTTCAAGGGCTTTTGATCGATGTATCACAAGTCATACCTTGCTATTTGATTTTTTTTACATAGGTGGGCCCAAAGGCCCCCAAATTTTGGATTCAAGGCGGGGGCCTTAATAATTCAATTTTAGGTATTATGTGGCACATCAATCGAAAGGTCTTGATCTCTTCTTTCATATGGATTTCAGTTTTTTGAAAAATATTGAATAGTGTGGTCACAGTAACCGATTGAAAATTTCCTCCCAAAAGGGCCCATAACCCCAAAAATTGGGGTTTTCTGGAAAAATTAATGGGACCAAAAATGTCGGCAATGAGGTGCTCTTTCAGGATCTGAACTTCTTTTGGTACCTTTTGCAGGCTTTTTTCCGACAAAAATGGAAAAATGTGTTTCGACCCCCCCCCCCCCCAAACCCCCCGGGGGGCTTTGGGGGGTTTTGAAAATATTTTCATTGAATTCCTTGGGATCGATTCTCCCTGTGACGTTTTTGTTTCAGCTCTCAACTCCCAGCCGTTTTCGAGAAAAAGTATGTAGACGGGTGGTCTGGGACACCCGGTATATGTTTGTATCCAAGGAGTGCACTATGCTCATCCAAAAATTCAACCCATGGGCGGAGCCAGGAATTTGGCAACTGTGAATTCTTCCCATTTGAATGTATGAGAAAAAATCGATTGTTGAGGAGGGCATGGCCCAATATCTAATGGATTGTTACATCATACATTCAAACGGGTAGAATCCACAGCTGCCAAATGGCTGGCTCCGCCCATAATTCGAACTTCTACACAAGTAAAACGATACGAAATAAAATGTTGCTAAAATGCACGCGACAAACTGCAATCAATATTACATCAACGGAATGAAACATAAACTCGATACTTGACTTCGGCCAAAAAAAAGCTAAACTACCCACAGCAGTGGCGCACCGAAGGGGGTGGTTTTAAGGTCAAAACTTCCCCTATGAGCATCAAGATTTTGCCCTAAAAAAGGTCATCTGCGGCCAAAATTGCTTTCAAAACCCCCCCTAAGACCTCAGAAGAAGGAAAATTTGCGGTGGAATCCCCACCTAACGAAAGTTCTCGGTGCGCCACTGACCCACAGCATTATTCGGCCAAATACGGAAACAAAAATGTCAACAAGTATTCCTGTGCAACTTTTAGAAATTACGGTTATCTTGGACTACGTACGATCATGAGTAAAATGTTAGTCCAACGCAAACCGTTATTACTTCTTACTAAAAACATCCTTCTCCTCTACTAACGAAAGTGGAGAAGTAATGAAAGAAGTAAGTAAAATGTGTTGTGTACACAAAAAACCATTGACATAGCGTGCAATTTGGGAAAATACTACACCGAAAAAAAGGGAATTGCTGGAACAACAAAACATTGTTTGCAAAATTTGCATTTACTTTTTTTAGAAAATTTAGCGTGTGCGTAGATAAACGAACAACTTTATTTTGTTAGAAATGCTAAACACTTAGGTGCTAAGTTAGCTGGTCAGAGATTTTGTTGTTTTATCATTTTGGATTGTTAGTTTTGTCAAAAATGTTGCTGAAATTACATTCTTCACTCGTTGTTGTAGTCACATTCTAAATTTTTGCAATTCTAACTGTACAAATGGAAAATCTTGCAAATCATGAATGGTAAAATTTACAAAATCTTAGATTGTAAAATTAACAAAACCAGGCATTGTAAAAACTGCTATCCAAAATGATAAAGCATCAATTTCTTGGATTGTAAAATTGACAAAATCTTGGATTGTAAAACTAACAAAACCTGGCTTTATAAAAACTGAAATTCAGAATGAAAAATCATCAATTCCTTGGATTGTAAAATTACCCGAATCTGGCATTGTAAAAAGTGCAATTTAGAATAAAAAATCATCAATTCTTGGATTGTAAAATTTTATCTTTAGAACGCAAAATCATTTGATTGCGCTCTCTGGTTGACAAAGTTTGAAGTACTCTTCCGTTTTGTACTCACTCGGCAGTTTACGCTCCTCTGCAAGGAATTGTGCCTTAAGATGCGTATTTTATGCTCTGAATCATTATCTGCTGTGATAGCCTAGTGGTAAAGTGCTGGACAATCACCACGGCTACCCAGGTTCAAATCCCGGGACATCCGGGAAAAAAAAATAAAAAAATAAATAAAAAAAAAAATAAAAAAAAAAACAAAAAACAAAAAAAAAATAAAAAAAATAAAAAAAAAAAATAATAAAAAAAAAAAACAAAAAACAAAAAAAAAAAAAAAAAAAAAAAAAAAAAAATAAAAAAAAAAAAAAAAAAAAAATTTAGATAATCCTAGATAGGCAATTTTACAATCCAAGCAAAATGTCACTCTGAAGATCTGTATCATAAATTTGACAATCCACAAAATTGTTAAGTTTTCATTTTGGATTGAAGTTCCTTCTACCTGTGTATATAATTTAGATATTTTTAGAAAGAAAAACTTACAGCCCCGATTGAACAATCAGCATTTAGACTTGCTATTTCATAACTGCCGTTTTGAAATCTTTGCAATCCAGATTGAAGTGTCAGCTGAATTTTCTGTTAATTCTCCAATACAGCCGTTTTGACAATTTTACAATCCAAGTGTTTCAAAAGTTAACAATACATATAGCTGTCACGATTTTTTGCGATACTGGATTGTAAAATTATCAACCCCCATTGTTAATTTAACACTTTTTTTTTTCGGTGTACTCTGTCCAATTAAACGATTGTAAAAGGTCGAATGCGGAAGTGCCGGAAGTGTTCACCGAACAACCAATACTCCGAACTTGTCCACTAATTTGAATAGAAGAGCTGCAACGTTGCTAAATTGCACGCTACACCACTGACAGGATAAAAAAAAAATAAAAAAATAAAAAATAAATAAAAAAAAAAAAACAAGACGTACGTCCTGATGCGATTGCATCAGAAAAGGGAGCCCGACAACGTCCGAATGGTAGTGTGTTTGAGTAGGTGTAGGGAAAAGATGGGTATAGTCGTTTTCCCAAAACCTAGGGTTTCCATGACGGTAACATGCATTAGTTTTTTATTATTAACGTTTCAGAATATCAAATACCAGGTAAAAAGTTGTGGATACGGCTGGTAAAATGAATTATAACATAAATGAATCGGAGGTACATTTGTATTTTAAATGAAATTTTCAGAATGAATTTCCACAAATATAAACCGAAGGCACAGCCGTATTTTAATTAAGACGTTAAGAATACATAGAAATACAAGAAACAAAATGTTGCAGGTGAGATAATTGAAATTTATTGAGGTACCTGTATGTAAATTGGGTAATGGTCACTGAAGTGAGAGAAATACACCTGAGCATTATGATGATTTAAATTTGTGAAGACAACATCGATTTGGCTGTTATAGATGGTAGTTACAGCTCCAGTGGGTAATGCTGATTTCAACTTTCGATTGATTAAAACACTTTCTAGAAAGGCCGTATTATTACCCACTAAATTATTGTAGTTGAAATCTCCGATTAAAACAATTTGAGCATTGAGGGGAATACATTTTGTGACATATGAGAGAGTTTCAACGATTTTTTTTTTTTTCGAAACATTGGGTGATTTGCATCCGCTGACAATGAACAATGGTCCTTTTTTTAAAACAAATAATGAAACAATGTTTGATGAGTCTTTAAGTGTTTTGAAAGCAACAACATACAGATCGTCTTTGCTCAAACAAATAATGTTGGTGCTCTTAAGATTTGACCGTTTAACGGAAACTGTCAAGTGCTTAAACTGTAGAAATTTTTTTTTTTTTTGACGGCCCCGAGAAACAGTGACAAAAGACGGAATTCAAAAAGATTACTTCTATGGCTTGAAAATAACTTTTTTGTGCGGTGGACAGTCGAGGCATCAACGTCACGTGACTTCACACATTCACTTACAGTGGAAACAGAGAGCGCCGTACATTGTACATCCGAACGATTCCAAAAAGGGGCCTTGTACAGGGGCCCCCTTAAAAAAAATGGGGAACAAAGCAAAAAAGAAAAGAGCAAAAGGAGGATAAATAAAAACAAACAAAAAGAAAAAAAGAAACAAAACATTGAAAACACCACAAGAAAAATAAAATGGATGAATAAAAATAAAAAAAAAAACAAAAAAACCCAAAATTGAAAAACTCACAAAACAATAAAAAAAACCCACAAAATTCAATCAAACAAAACAAATAAAAAACAAACAAAACAAACAAACAAAAACTTGTGAAAAAACTTTCTCATCAGGTGCTGTCGCTTCTAAAATGAATAATAAAAAAAACCCAGAAACCAAAAAACCCAAAAATCTAAAAAGCAAACACACAAGACAAACAAAGAAAACCCATAAAAATGAATCAAACAAACAAACAAACTAAATAAAAACATACAAGCATAACCAATAAAAAACAAATAAAGAAGCAAACAAACAAACAAAGCAAAAACTTGTGAAAAAACTTTCTCATCAGGTGCTGTCGCTCCTAAAATTGATAAAAAAAAGAACCCAAAATACTAAAAAAAACACGACAGCACCTGATCCGATTTATTTATCTTTGTTTGGTTTTTTTTTTTTTATCAGTTTTTGGAGCGACAGCACCTGATGAGAAAGTTTTTTCACAATTCTTGATTTTTTTGCTTGTTCGTTTGTTTTTTGTTTTTTTATTTTTGTTTTTTTTTGTTGTTTTTTTTTTTTTAGTATTTTGGGTTCTTTTTTTTATCAATTTTAGGAGCGACAGCACCTGATGAGAAAGTTTTTTCACAAGTTTTTGCTTTGTTTGTTTGTTTGCTTCTTTATTTGTTTTTTATTGGTTATGCTTGTATGTTTTTATTTAGTTTGTTTGTTTGTTTGATTGATTTTTATGGGTTTTCTTTGTTTGTCTTGTGTGTTTGCTTTTTAGATTTTTGGGTTTTTTGGTTTCTGGGTTTTTTTTTATTATTCATTTTAGAAGCGACAGCACCTGATGAGAAAGTTTTTTCAAAAGTTTTTGTTTGTTTGTTTTATATGTTTATTTTTTATTTGCTTTGTTTGTTTATTTGTTTTCTAACACTTGCGTCCAAATGGGCAAAGATAAGGGAGAGACAAAACCTGGCGACGGCTCTGAAGCGGAGTAGAAAGAGACGGCATACGACTGCTAGAGTTCATTTCAGAAGTGGAGGTGCAGCTCAACGATAATTTTTGGCTTTTCATTTTTCGTCATTCCTCTGCGAAATTCAAAATATTGTCCTTTCACGTGTGCCTACACTTCTGAAAAGACCGTTACCTCCCGTTTCTTGCTCTGGTTTCTGTCAGACGACAAGATATTTTCAATAATAATAATAATAATAATAATAATAATAATAATAATAATAATAAATACAAAAAGAGAAAGTGAAACCACAGTCCACTGAGCTGCAGGACATTAATTGAAGCGTTGAAATATATAATGGGTATGCGCCGCTAGTTGTCGCACAGATTGCGCATCTTTTTTTTATGTGATTATCTACAATACTGAAAGTGATTACCAGGTATTTTTCTGGGAAAAAATCATTAATTTAAGGAGAAATTTAATATTAAAATTTCGTTCCAGTGAACATCTTTGGTAATCTTTTTGACAAAGAAACAACTGCATAATCTTTGCAACATCTAATGGCGCATACCTCATTATTTCATTCAATGCTCCAATTATGAACGCTCACATTAATACAATTAAATTGATTTAGGATTGAGTCCATGATCGCTTTAATAGCGGAAAGAAAATAATCGCGTCTCCGCATGGTCTCGGCATCAGCACAAGACGGCACAAGAGCAAAACAGCAATCGCGCTGCAGTAAGCGAAAGGATGAAAGAAGAGAATAAGGAGAGCGATTGTAATTAGGCGACTGAGTTATGAACTGATTGTGAGTGAATGCGACGCGTGGAGAGGGAGCGAGGAGAGGAAAACTGAAGAGTGGGGGGATAGATGATCGGAGTGGGGAGATTTCGTTCGTGCCGGACGACATCGGCGAACTACCGACTGCTGACTGAGCACGAGAATTACCGATGAAACTTAAAAACTAAAACCTCAATAACTTTGAAATTTCTCATCCAAATTCTTCCAAATTTTTGGCAGTTCATCTTAAGGTAGTGACAAAAGTTTCTGCAAAGTTTCGTGAAAATCGATTAATATTTACTACCACTTTTCGCGTGCACAAACTGAGAGTGTCGAGCGTCACATACACCCGTACGTACGGACAGCGACGATAGCATAAGGTGCTTTGCTACGCGACAGCACCTAAAAAGAAACAAAAAAAAAAAAACAAGTAAAACAAAAAAAGAAACCACAGTACCCGTCGGTAGCCCGACGGGCAATATGCTAGTATTTAGAATAATGGCCAACCTACGATATTTTCAGTATTTGTGAAGCAAGCAAACGAAATACGGATGAATGAAAGCCGGACGTATCAGCTGTTTGCAGGCCGATCTGAGTGCGGCGATGCTATAGCGAGCGCCACTGTCCAGTGCAAGCATGCGGATCAGCTCCGCTCCGCTCATCAGCTAATGGACGCTCTTTCTCGACAACTTCGAGTCGTCAGAAATGTTTAGAGCTTATTCAACAGTGTTATCAGCTGTCTGCAGATTATCAGTGCTATTCTTCAGTATCCGCAACTGCATTGTATTAGTAACGAATATTTCGATATTTTGTAACGCATTGTTTGTTATTCAGTAAGGCATTGTTCCTTATTTGTATCGATTCGTTCAATATGTTTATTTGGTGCCTAGCTGCATTAATACTCGCGTTCTCTCTACCTTTGTGTCGATGCTTCCGATATTTTACACGGTGTCTAGCTGCACTCGTTAAATTTGTACGAGACATCAGTATCGATGTTATCTCGATACGTTTGACGTTTTTGTTTTATGTGCGATTTTTAAGATCTTTATCCATATCGATACCTGTTGTATTGATTACCCGACCAAAAACCCTCTCGGGTGCAAGAAAGACGGCAAGTCAATAACTCTGTTCCATGAAAAAATTGTTCCAATGCATCATCTCAAAGGTGTGATATCATTGGTACGTCAACTCCAAAGGCTCTTCACTTTTTCTCCATTTATTTTTGACGAATCTTTGCTGACCAAAAAAACCCCTTTCCAATTCATCCTCTAAAAGAGATGATATCATTGAACGAAAAGGCAACCTCGTAAAATACCTTTCAATGAAGGAGTTTGAAATGATAATCATTATAGACGAATCCAAATGCAACCTTTAACATGGCTTCTTTGGTGTGAAGCAAAATGACAAGATAAGCGAAAATTTCAATTTAAAAAAACGGAGAAAACTTGCCGTGCTTGGCCGCTCAAGAGAGAATGCACTGTAGTGACCAATTTAGCATTTGGTGGGCAATCAGAGTTCACTCACGAGTAATGCGGTCTCACTGTTTTCACAAACTGAGAGTTCGGATCTCATGATTGGCATTTGCATTTTTATTAGAGTATCACAATTTGTTGAAATTCAATAAACTTTTGAATCTAAAAGAAAATTTGGAGCTTTCGTTCTTTTAAACGAAACTAATTTTCAGTGATACTTTCCATATCCATTAAATATTAGCAAGTCTTCAAAACTATAGGGACCGATTTTTCTCTTAATCCGGGATTCCTTTCTGTTCTTCTCTCTTTTGTGTTGGAGTGCGAAAAAGAGCTAGGAGCGGCCAAGCACGGCAAGTTTTCTGGGTTTTTTTAAATTAAATTTTTTCGCTTATCTTGTCATTTTTTCACTCCAAAAAAGCCAGTTAAGGTTGCATTTGGTTTCGTCTTTAATGATTATCATTTCAAACTCCTTCATTTAAAGGCATTTTACGAGGTTGCCTTGTCTTTCAATGATATCATCTCTTTTAGAGGATAAATTTGGGAAAAGGGGTTTTTTGGTCAGCAAAGATTCGTCAAAAATAAATGGAGAAAAAGTGAAGACCCTTTTGGAGTTGACGTACCAATGATATCACACCTTTGAGATGATGCATTGGAAAAATTTTTTTCATGGAACAGAGTTAGGACTTGCCGTCTTTTTTGCCCCGGGGGGTTTTTTGGTCGGATATTGTGAAGAATTCAACTTATTTCATGATTTTTCCGCAACTCAGTCTATGTGGCAACGTTGTTCATTATACATTTTGCACTGCTTTGCATTAGAAGCTAGTCCGAGACGAACACTCACTATGGAATGTCGCGAAAAACCGATTCTCTTTTTCATTTAAAACAACCATGTTTTGATTTGTTTCCTCAAACTTTAAACCTCGTCAGTTTATGGCAGCCCAGATTTTTTCGTATTGTGCAATTTTTCTGGGTTTAAAGATGTGCGGCCGGGAATTTGAAATTATTTGTGTTTTTTCGACGAAACGTGAATTTCTCTAAGTGAAAAGTCGCGAAATTATTCATCGGTCTTTTATGCTTTTTGTTCTCAAAATGGGTTGGTTCACGTCAACTAATGAAATTACGATAGCAAATGACTTGGACGTGAATGATGTGATTTTTTATGTGTTAATTTTTCTTCTCGCTTTAGCGTTGGTGATATTTATATTCTAGCAAGTGCAAGAAAATGAAGTCAGAAATTGCCGCTATAAGACGTACGGTATGAAAAAATTGAACATTCACATATTGTGAAAAATTTTTCTTTATCCGAACTGGGTATAAAATTTTTTTCCTAACGGAAAATAAGATAAAGTTTTTCGTATTTTTTTTTCCATGACCGGAAATAAAAAAAAAAAAAAATTGCCTGTTCTTTTTCCTTTCTACAAAGAAAGAAAATAAAATATTTCATCATGGAATCTAAAATGATGATAAATGCGCCAGTGGTTAAATTAAAGGATAAGTTAAACTATCATCAATGGCTTTTCCATGTTACAATTGATCTAAAATCGCATGCGGCATTGGAGATTACCACGGGCAAAAGAAAATTGCCTACTGGTGAGAATACCGAAAAAGAACAGGAAGAATGGAAGAAGCGTGATGGAATTGGGCAAAGACTCATCTCATCATCCCTGCAGCCAGCTCTGATGGTTCACATACTGTCTTGTACGTGGGCGTTAGAAATGTGGACCAAAATAAATTCTCTGTTCATGAAGAAGGAAGGCGAAAGCAAGTGTGAGATTCTGCAGGAAGTTTTTGAAAAAAGGTATGAGAAAAAATTGTCGCTCATTGATCACATTGGAAAATTGGAAATTTATAAGCACGCCTAAAGCTAGTAGATAGTACTGTCACTGAGGATGTCTTAACAAGTAAAACTTTAGCTACGCTTCCGGAAAAATTAAATTATTTCAAAACTGCGAGGGAGTCAACAGCAAGAACAGATCGTACGCTTGAAAATCTCAAAAATAGATTTTTCTCTGAGGATGAAAGAATGGCAGGTACTAGTAACGCTGAAGAAAGTGTGGCGTTTGAAGCTAGCAATAAAAATGGCAAATGACATAATTGCGGTGATTTTGGGCATTTTTCCAAATCATGCAAGAAGAAAAAAAAAATGTGGTGTTCTCACTGAAAATGAATAACCACACAAATGCAATGTGCTCAGTGGCGTAACTAGGGGGTAGCGAGGCAGCGACTGGGGGGGGGGGGGGGGCGAAACGTCCCTAGGGGCACAATTTCCCCAAAAATTTGTTTTGTTGAACATTCATATTAAAAAAAAAAAAAACGTTGGGGAAAAGGGAAAAACCAAAAAAGATAGGCAAGGATTCAGACTTTCGTGAGGTCTTTTGCTGAATAGCAGGTCGACGGTGAAGGGGGGACTCCGACAACTGGTAGACCAAGTTATTAATCCTCAAACAAAATTTTAAAAGGAGATTGAATGCGTTCACTCCCTGTTTCTGTATGAGAATGCGGCCGTGCGGAGGCTGGACGGGGGGGGGCCAGAACGAGCGGCTTTTGTCTTTTCAATGGGGCAGTTGCAAGGGTCTGAAATGTTGTGCTCTTTATAAAGAAAATGAAAGTCCTTGATGAGCAGAGGACAAAGATCCCTTTGTACTAATTTAGTCCCATAGTTACAAAGATGAGACTTTGGCCCAAATTCCATATTTTTAAAGGGGAATTCCGCGTAGTGACGTCACACTGCACACCATTTTTTTCAACTTTTTACGAGTGTATCTCCAAAACCGGTACCTTAAGGAAAAAACCAAAGGCACCATTGTTTTCATAGCTCATCAAGTACTATCATTTTCTTTATAAAAACACAACATTTCAGACCCTTGCAACTGCCCAATTGTCCTCGTGCAATTGTTTCTCTCCGCAGGGAGGGGTGGGGGGGGGTTTGGTGAGCGGCGGGGGAGGGGTGGGAGAAAGTTGGAGGTAGATTTGGGGTGAGGGGATGGTGGTGGTGGTATAGGGGGCGCCAAATTCCAATTCGCGGGGGGGCGCAACGTCAGCACGGTACGCCACTGAATGTGCTTCAAACAAAAAGGGAACAATGACAAGAATAAATCCAATGAGCCCAAAGTTAGTTTTCTCCCTGAAGTTTTCTCACTGTTGTCTGATCCTGAGGCAGAAGTAGATTCCACGAAAATGGATGCAGAATTGGATTTTAGATTCTGGAACGACTAATCACATGACTAATGATCAATCTTTGCTACAGAAATTGAAAAAAGATACCACAGAGATTTCGGTGGCTAGAGCGGGCATCTCTATTCGCGCAACCAAGTGCGGGCAAGTTGAGTTCAAAAATTTGCGTACTTAACGATGTATTGTATGTTCCGAAGTTAATCAAAAATTTGATTTCGGTAAACGCGATAGTGCGAAACGGTGGAAAAATATTCTTCACGGAAGATAAAGTGGCGGTCGAGAAGGATGAAAAAGTGATTCTTACGGGTTGGCAACTTGAAAACGGTTTATTTGCTATAAAAAGCGGGAATTTTCGGGAAATGAATTGTTCGTTTGTCGCAGACCAAACAGTGAAAAATCACTGTGATTGGCACGAAAAATTAGGTCACCTTGGTGCGAGAAATGTTAAAAAGCTTGTTAAATTATGTCGCGGTATGACTTTATCTCCAGCCGAGGCTTCTCTCGATAAATATGATTGTTTCCGTGCTTTAAAAGGGAAAAACATGCAAAATTGCCGTTTCCGAGCAAACGCGTGCGTGCGTCTCGTTTACTCGAATTAATTCACGCGGATTTGTCGGGTAGAATCGAACCACCTACTTCGGATGGTTATATTTACTATGCGCAGATACATGATGATTTTTCGGGACATTTCAGTGTGTTTCTGCTAAAGAATAAATCAGATTTTTTAGTGCTTTGAAGAATTACGTGTTAAGCGCGGAAAATAAGCATAATTTGCGGGTAGCAACGCTGAGATGTGACAACGCCGGAGAAAATACATCCGGTGAGCTGCAAGAGTGGTGTGCGAATCGTGGCTTGAAATTGGAGTATACCCCCCTTACACCCCCCAGCTGAACGGCAAGGCGGAACGCGGTATGAGAACGCTGATGGAAAAAGCGCGCACTATGTTTATTGCGTCGTCCGTGAATAAAGAATTCTGGGGAGAAGCAATGTATACTGCAGCATACGTGACTAAAAGGTCGCCCAGATTTGATAGTGACAAAACGCCATATGAAATATGGAATCAACGCAAGCCAAATCTCAAATATCTACAAATATTTGGATGTGAAGCATGGGTCAAAACTCTAACTCATGTAAAAAAACTCGAAGAAAGATCTAACAAATATGTTTTCATGTGATATGCGCCCATGGCGTATCGCCTTTGGGATCAAGAAAACCGAAGAATAATTTTGTCTCGTGAAGTAATTTTTAGACGCAATTTTCCTGGCCAAGAAAATAGTATGCAAGCTGACTCCATGCCGATGATCCAAGAATTTGCAGACTCGGAAACTGATGACACAGCATCAGAAGCGAACGAGCAAGAAGAGGTGCATAATGGAAATGACGAAGAAGAAGAAGAATTTGCACTAAGTGACGAGAGTCACAACGAAACTCTGACTCTTTATGTACCTGGAAGTGTGTACGAGCCTAGCGAAGGAGAGGAGGGGCAATCAGATGTCAATGACACCATCCTTGTTCAAGACGGAGAGAGAAGATATCTGGAACGTGTTCGGGGGAGCCAGCTCGATTCGATCATACATCCTTTCTCACTTTCAATGATGCTATCAATGAGCCGGACGCACACTTGTGAAAGGAGGCAATTGAGGAGGGAAAAAATCGCTGAATGAAAACAAAACTTGGAATTTGGTGCCCAGGTCAAGGGCTAAAGGGACGAAAATTCTTACAAATGCTTGGGTATTCTGTGTAAACTATTCAGGTAAACATAAAGCACGTTTAGTTGTGAGAGGAGACCAACAAGTTTTTGGTGAACATTTTGATGAGACTTACAGTCCTGTGGTAAGCAATGAAGCTTTAAGAATAATTCTGGCAGTGGCCAGTGATGATAATTATAATTTGATTACTTTTGATGTCAAAACTGCATTTTTGTATGGTGAATTGGATGAAAAAATCTATTTGTATTTGCGACAAGGTTACGCCAAAACAGATATGATTTGTGAGTTACAAAAATCTTTATATGGCCTAAGGCAGGCTTCAAGGCAATGGAATGCCAAATTTACTAATATTTTGACTAAACTTGGGCTAAGAGCCGTAATTGGTGAGAGATGTGTGTTTGTCAGTAATGATGGCGATGTAATTTTGGCAATACATGTTGATGATGGAGTTTTGATTTTTAAGAATAAAAAGAGAGCTGAGGAGTTAATAAATAAGTTGCAACAAGCTTTCAAGATAACAATAAATGACAGTCCTACAGAATTTTTAGGCCTAGAGATAACGAAGGATGAAAATGGCTTACAAATTTCTCAAGTGAGATTTGTTAATGAAACTCTCAAAAAATTTGCCATGAATAAATGTAAATCTGTGGACACCCCCGCGGTAAGTGGAGAAAGACCTATCGAAGAAAATAATAACATTGACTTTCCCTATAAACAGGCGGTGGGTAGTCTGCTTTATTTATCTGCCAAGTCTAGACCTGATATCACTTACGCAGTTAATATTGTAAGTCGTTTCATGCAAACCCTAATAATTTTAATGTCACTCGAGTAAAAAGAATCCTGCGTTATTTAAATGGCATCAAGGCAACTTTGATTAAGTATGATGGTTCTATCAAAAAGTGTGACTTGCAAGCATATTGTGACAGCGACTATGCTGGTGACATTCAAGATCGTAAAAGTACAAGTGGTTGGGTAATAATTTTTAAAGGTGGTCCTATAGCCTGGGGTACGCAAAAACAACCAATCACAGCGACTTCGAGCTGCGAAGCCGAATTCATCAGTGCATATACGTGCGTTAAAATTTTGATTTATTTAAAGGCATTTATTGAGGACTTAACTGGTTTGACAATCACAGCGTCTTGGTGTGAAAAGGAAAATAAAAGCCACAATTTTTGAAGACAACCAAGGTACTATTGACCTAATAAAGAATGGGATTCTGAACAAGCGATCGAAACACATCGACGTCAGATTCCATTTTATCTCTGAAAAAATAAAGGAAAATCATATTGGAATAAAGAACATTCCAACTCATGCTCAAATAGCCGACATGTTTACAAAACCGTTGACTTTTGAGAAATTCAATGGCTTTAGATCGAAGATACTTCAGAAATAAAAGTATCTTAACATAAAAAAAAAAAAAAAAAAAAAAAAAAAAAAGCAGATTTTGTATCGCAGTCTAGCGATACAAAGATAACATGCAGTCAATCAATGTAAGCTGCTTTGACTGCGTTGTTATTCTTGTAATACCGCTTTTTATTAAGTTTCATAGCATATAGGGTGTCAATTAAAAAAGGAGCTAGGCCAAATATCTCGAGAACGGCTCCGGATTTTGAAAAACACTGAAACACGTGATCAATTAGCTTGAGGGGGACATCTTTATAGGGGGTTTCCGATTTCGGGGCCATCTCTGGGGGGCCCGCAGGGCGGATACCACGTCCCTAAATTCAATACTTCAAACGGGGACCCCCATATTTTATTTATTAATCGAAAAGAGGGTGAAATTATCAGACTTTTGGTGCGGATCGAAGTTCAATATCGTTTTTCGTTTTTGATACATCGAAGGTCAAAGTTCGATTTGGACTAATTTTCAAAAAATCATTACTCCTCTTTGGAAAGTCGGAATTTAAAAATCAAGGACACAAAATACTCTAATAAGTAAGCCCTTTTCAGAAAAAAATTTAATTATAAAAAACATTTAGTCAAATTTTGGTTTTGAAGCTCCCAAAACTTTTAGACGTTTTTGACCCCCAAGGAGGGCCATCTAAAAAATTCCGAGGTACGACCGCTATTGATTGATACAGTAATAGAAAAGGCGTAACAAACTGAGCATTTCGGTGCAAACCGGAGTTCGATATCGTTTTTCACAATCGAGATATCGCAATCGGTAAATTGACATTCGAAATCTCAAATGTAAAAACGATATCCACCTCCGGTTTGCGCCGAAATGCTCAGTTTGTTACGTCTTTTCGATTGATGTATCACTCAATAGGGGTCGTAATTCGGAATTTTTCAGCTGGCCCTCCTTGGGGCCCAAAAACGTCTAAAAGATTTTTGAGCTTCAAAACCAACATTTGACTAAATGTTTGTTATAATTGAATTTTTTTCAGAAAAGGGCTTGCTTTTCAAAGTTTTGTTGTGTCCTTGATTTGTGAATTCCGACTCTTCAAAGAAGAGTAAGTGATGCTTCTTGAAAATTTGCCCAAATCGAACATGCACCTTCGATATAATCGAAAACGAAAAACGATGTCGACTTTCAACTTGTACCGAAAGTCTTAGAATTTTACCTTATTTTTGATTATTAAATAAAAAAAATTGGGGGTCCCATTGAAGTATTGGATTTAGGGAGGTGGTGGCCCCCTTGGGGACCCCCCAGAGAGAGCCCTCAAATCGGCGACCCCCTAAAAAGATGTCCAGCTGAAAATAATTTAACTCGTGTTTCAGCGTTTTTCAGAATCCGGAGCCGTTCTCGAGATATTCGGCCTGGCTCCTTTTTTTAAATTTACACCCGTATACATGGTGATCCAGAGCACCTGTACCAGGCATTTTTCTTGAGAATGGCTGATTGAAATGTTTTGAAACATGGAAGTCGGATAGGGAATCGACCCTAAATTTGTCATTTATCATATTATCGATAGTTTCCAATACTTAGCCCTTTGTGGCATATTGAGGGAAGAGGCTCAACCACATCTATCTCAAGTTATTTTCATAAAAGCTCTTTTCAAGTTATGAGAAAAGCTCGTGTCCTTGAAGTTGAGGCAATTTCCAACATTTTTGCTCGCAAGGACATTTACCAAAAAACCTCAATTTTTTGAGTTATGGCGGATTTTTGGAAAAAATTTGAATTGGCTTTTGTGGCCACCCTGTTGAGAATTCTTCAAATACATAACAGATTCTGATCAAATGGATGGAACCATTTTGATTGATGTGCCACTAGTTTGGTACCTTAAACTGATAAAATTAGGTGTATTTCGTTAAATTAACATTTTGGGCAGTCTATGTCTCGGACCATGGAATCGATCCGATTCTGCCATTGAAGTCCCAAAATTTAGATTTGACAAAATACACCTTATTTTTTCTCCTCAAGGTAACATGTTGCACATTGATCAGAAGGTTTCGATATATTTTTTTCAGAATCTGTCAAGGTTTGTGAGAAATTCTCAACTGGATAAGCAAGAGTCGATTCAAAAATCTTCCAAGTCCCTATAGCTAAAAAAAATCTGGGTGTTTTGGTAAATGTCTATGGGAGCAAAAATGTTAGCAATTGCCTCTGCTATGAGGATAAGAACTTTTTTCGTACTTTTAGAACATGCTTTTTTGCAAAAAACTTGATAAAAGTGTGTAAGCTTCTCCTAATATGAACGAGGAGCTGATGAGGGCTTTTGAAAATATCAGGAATGAAAAATTTTGTGTCCATTCCGTAACCGATTTTTTTGATTCAAAACATTTCGATCAGCCGTTCTCGAGAAAAATGCCTGGTGGTATGGTTCCTCTCATCTTGAACTCTAGGCCATTGTCTCTTATTTCGTCATTTGAGAGTGTCTATATTGAAGGCTCAGCTAACATGTTGAAATCATTCTCTTTCATTTGGTTTTTCTCTTAAAACTCTGTGCTGGTTCCTCTTTTCAATAGTTATCATCGCTGCATTATGTTCTGTATAATTTCAATGGGTATGCAGAGTAAGTGAGAGTGGTGGAGTGAGAATTTAATTTCTATGTGAAACTTCTGAGTGATAGTACTTTTGTTCATTTTCTTTTTTAATTTCTATTAATTTCATGTCTCCAATTATTTCACCAAAACTTTCAGCCAAACCTCAAGTGATTGCGGCCAAGATCCTAAACGTTTCCCTCAAACCAGCTCCATATTACTTCACCTGCCCCAAACACTTCTTCGTGAAAACTTGCTCGTAAAAACATTTCTTTCAAATATCTTCCTGTATTTATTTCCCGTTACCCGGTGGACGTGTCGTTCTGATTCAACTTGCAAGTCATGTGATATCAGAGCGACCAAGTCTTAAGTCTCCTTGATTAGGTGGCTTCAGAGCTCCTTCAAATAATTTGATACTTCTCCTGTAAACACTTTCGTCTGAATAGCCACATACAACCAAAAGACATGGTAGCTCTGATTCAACTTGCAAATCATCTGATTTCAGAGCGACCAAGTCTGAGTTTCCTCATTGATGCTCCTCCATATTCATACAATCAATTACAACCACAGGGGTTGAGCTGACGCCGCGCCGCACGGTGGATCGAGTCAATGGGAGGGGTCGGACATCGCGCATCACCCACTTCGTTTCCTCTAAGTATGGACCTTTTTCGAGCATGTAATTCCCCAGAAATTTGTGACCGTATGTATTTTTCGTCGTAGAATCCGTTTTTGATGATATTTTTCGCAATTTATGAGTTCTAAAATGTATTTTGACACATTTTCTTATCATTAGTGGATACGATTTGCTCAAAACACACATTGCACGCGTCTAATGCGGTACTGAACGGCTGAAATAAGCAGATAATAAGACAGTAGGCGGTTTTTTGTAGATTCGTGGCGTATTTATACGAGGGGAAGGGGGGGGGTCACAAGTAGGCGGTTTTTGTAGATTCGTCGCGTATTTATACGAGGGGGGGGGTCACAATTTCCTCACTACTAATGTCACATTATTCCTTTGCTAAACAATTATCAACTTAATTTTTCGTAATCCCCCCACCATTTTTTCGTTATACGCCCACAACCCCACATACGCGGGACAATATAACGATGATTTTTTTTTTTTTTTCAGTCACACTAAGAATTTTTACTTCCTCGTTTTTCTTTCTGTCCGTGTGGATCTTTTGAAACTCTTTAACTTCAATTTTTCTTGTTACATTATAAATAAAAACACGGAAAAGGGGGAGAAAACTTAGGTGCATCTTTTTATTACGACAAATTTTCAAAATCAACAAATAAATTCAATCAGTCTTCTCCATCATTGTCTCTTTCATTGTGTCTTGAGGGCAAACCTTCAGAAGTGCAAGTGCCTCTGAGAGATATTCCGTGGCCTTCTTCTTCTTCTGTCCACAATAAAATTCTGAATTAATCAATTTCAAAGAAAACATGTGGCACTCATCAGTCAAAGTTTGTTCGTCAAACGAAGTTTTATAGTTTTTTATAATGAACGTGACCAGATGATCACAATCATCCAACGACTTTTTATTATGGTAGAGTTCAACAAATAAATTCAATTAGTCTTCTGCATCATCGTCTCTTTCATTGTGTCTTGAGGGTGTCATTGAACAATTGCAAATACGTAAATAACATTATTAAATATATTAAAATTGTCAAAACAAACGGCAAATTTAACATATAAATTAAATAAACCAAACACTGAGCTTGTAACACCAATTCACCTATTAACTATAGCTGAATGCACGTAGGGAACTGAATTCTTGTTTATTTTCCACCAAAAATTCAACTTAGTGAAAATTAGTTATCAATTGAAGACTTATCGAGATTGGAAGATATCTTGTGATGCGCGATCTTCGTGATAGAAGGAAAGCGAGATAAGCTTCAAAACGCGCGCGACTTGCTCTCATTCAAACGAGTCGTTTGCTCAAATTAGCGGGTATTAGCGGCAAATTTTTGTTGGAATACATTCCTGAAGAGGTGTAGAAAACAACCCAGAAAAGCATTTAGGGGACAAATTGGGACATTTTTTTGTAGAGCTTTCCCCCCCTTTTTTTCACAATTTTTTTTAGCGAGTTTTCAAAGTATTTTTTCTCCCCTTATAATAATGACAAAAACTATCAACGACATGTGAAAATGTTCTTCAGAGGGAGGGCAATAAGCCAGTGAAATCGAAATTTTGATTTATATTTTCAAAATCTGATGCGAAAGCAAAAGTAAAACTTAAAAATCAGACGGTAAATTTCATATTGCCTACCTTGTCAAGTTTAGGCAACCCGCACGTCAAATGAGGGGGGGTGAAATGACCTATGAACCATGGATACAGTCCCTGTAGATGTTTAACTAATAGAAAACCATAAAAAGTTATTGGAAATGTGACCTTTTTTTTCCTGCCCATGTCCGACCCTCCCCATTGACTCGATCCACCGTGCGCCGCACTGCGGCGCACAGTGTTTTGAAAAGGTGGACCGGCGGACATTGGCTTATAACTCTCCTATAGCGCTTGAAAATATAATCAAACCCATGCCACCTTACGTAGTTGGGTACGAGAAATTCATAGGAAGGGTCGAAATTGTCGCACAGTGGGTATTTTTTAAGTAAATCGTGGACAAAAATTAAAAAAGGTGAAAGAAGGCGGGAAAAATGTCATACAAGGCAATTACAACGTACAAATTTATCTTTTTTTTTTTAAAGGTTTACCATGGGAAACACAGAATTAATGCTCTACCGCCGCACAATGGTCAGTTTTCAAGAAAAAATAAACTTTTTTTTTTTTTTTTTTTTTTTTGTAAGTTTCAACTTACTTATTTCATTAATTTTTTTTTTTTTTTTTTTAATATTTTTTTTTTTCTACAGACAGATCGATCAACGAGGTGCAAAATTGATAAGGCGATCTGTAGCGCGGTCATTGACCTACGAAACGGTCGGATGTAGAGACAAGTTCCGGAATAGCAAAGAACAATAAGCATCGAGTCATATTGATGTTCTCTTTGCCAGTAATCGATCGGATTTACCGATGACTTTGACATCGGCTACACTTCATTGACGTAGCGTGCAAATTGGCAACGTTGTAAACCCATGTAAAAGGTCAAATGCAAAGGCGTTCACCGAATACCCAAAACTTCTATCTTTTAATGGGTTTAAATGGACAAACTGCAATGTTGCCGAATAGCACGCTACGCGCGACTGCGACACTTATTACTGATTTTACAGATCCGAGAATGAAGGTTTTCTAATTTCTTCCATTATGAACGCACGAAATAAAACCCCCCTCCCTCCCCCAGACGAGACTCTTTCTATCAGTAAAAGCTCTGCAAAAGCGCTAGTAATGAGCTCAGGTCAGTGAAAATGAGATAAAATTTGGAACATTAAATGCCTCATCAAGAATAACTCGAAAATTCGAAAATTTAGGTTTTTACTACGTTTATATTTCTATTATGAAAAGCTGCCATCATCTGTAGGCAATGAAAATAGTGAAAAAAAGTATCTTCGATGGAAGGGAAAAGGGAATCTAAACAAAACATGTGAGCAAGCCGAAAAAAATTTTTACAGGCATTGGAATTCGAACCCCGGTTTAATGCGCGCAAGGCGAAAACGTTAGCCACACGACCAGCTAGTAAATATGGTGACGGCGCGCGTCCCACAGATAAGCAGCCCCTGCCGCTCGGCCTAGAAGTGAGACATAGTTGCTTGCGCAGCGAGAGAAAAACGTAGTTAATTTTACGGAGGTCGACTTACAAAAATTAAGATTTCTCGAAGAGTCGCAAAAAGTCGCAGCCAATTTTTGGATATGTTGTTCTCTAGATATTACTCTATCACTCCCTGAAAGCCGTTTCTTAAGGCAATTTAAGGCTTTTTTTATAGCTCGGCCTAAAGTTGAAAAACCGTAAATTTTTCCTCAACTCTTTGAACAAGCTTATCAAGGTCGTAAAAGTAGAAAAGTTTAACTTCATATAGCTCATTTTAAAGCTGAAAGTACGCTGAATAAAATGGTGTATTTCATTTTTACAAAATTTTGAATATGAACAAAGAAAACACCCATACATTCGGAGCATGGTTTAAGAAGAAATCGGAACCTGCCGAAAGTGATATTTTGAGAGCTTACAAAAGTATCAAAAAACGAATTATAAGCCGAAATTATGGTGAAATGGGGTGCACAGGATACTAAACTGAAGATTTAGTCATGTTTTGACTCTAAAAACACGACTTCGATTTTTGGCCCAATGTCCGCGCCGCGCCGGATTCAAAACACTGTGCGGCGCGGCGAGTGGGGTATTTTTCTAGAGGAAGGAAGAGAGGAAAGAAGAAATAAAGAAAGGAAGAAAGAAAGGAAAAAAAGAAATCGATAGAAAGAAAATAAGAAAATGGAATGAAGAAATTACAAAAAAAAAAAAAAAAAAAAAAAAAAAAAAAAATGATAAAAAAATAGAAAAAAACTTGACGATGACCTGCAAAAGCTTACATGCGCTGTTAGTATGTTGGACTGTTTTTTTTCCACTGATCTTTTATTTTTAAGATTATAAATTTTATGTTGCGAACAAAATATTTGAAAAATAATTACTACGCTCAGATGGGAAATACTCTTAGAAAGACTGTTGGTTTCTTGCATTTTTTTGGTGTGATGTATTTGAAGCCAGATAAAGTCAGTGCTTTTACGATAGTGAGTGGCAGTGAGAACACAACTTCCCACATTCTTTTATTTAGAGCCATTGTCCATAGTATAAGAATTCCCTGGTAAAAAAAAACCTCAGGACCTCAGAGATGTCTGAGGGTAATTGGAACAAGAGGTCCTGAGGGCACCCACAGGATTTCTGAGGGCACCCTCAGGAATTTCTGTGGGCACCCACAGGAATTTTTGAGGGCACCCTCAGGAATTTCTGAGGGCACCCACAGAAATCTTGAGGTCGCCCTCAAGATTTCCGAGGGTGCCCTCAGGACCTCATGTTCCAATTACCCTCAGACTTCTGAGGTTCTGAGGTCCTGAGGAAAGGCCATCAAGTATTTCTGTGTAACTAAAAAATTAAATTTAGGAAAGCCTAATCGAGTTTTCTGTAGAAATTCTTGTTCCTATCACGAAGGTTATGTACTTTACACCTTTTGTCAAGCCATAGAAGTTGAAGTCCGCACAGAAACTTTGCCCGTGGTGGGGCTCGAACCCACAACCTCCCGATTGAGAGTCCAGTACTTTACCCCTAGGCTGCTTTGACCGCGATGACAGATGGGCGAGAATTTCTCAATATGATAATATTGCGGGTGCCCTCAGGATTCTCTGAGGGCGCCCTCAGAAACTTTTGAGGGCATTCCCTCAAGATTTCTGAGGATGCCCTTGGAGCCCTTATTTTCCAATTACGCTCAGACTTTTTTGAGGGCCTGAATATTTTTTTGCAGCTAAGGTTTTTATAATGGGACTTAGAAAAATTTCGTTTATTGTAGATAATTTAATTTGTTTTAACCTTCTAATGAGTAAGGGCCCTGACTTTAGCGTATGAATTACTTGTTCAGTGCAATAACATTAACCTCAAAAATTATTTATTAGATTTTTAACAACTATAGGTTTTAATTGATTTAAAAAGAAAATAATATAATAATATGTATATCTAATAATATGAGAATTTCTCGCTCAATGCATTGGTTTAATCAGGAATGTGTTTGATCTTGGACTTTTAACCCTCTTTGTGCCAAAATGGATCCAGCCGATGAAAAAATTATTTTTTGGTTCTTTTTTCTGACCTACAGGCCCTAAAGAACATGCTCAAGCAAAAACATTGAAAAAAACCCATAGATTTTTTTTTTTTTTTTTTTTTTTTAAATTAATAACTTCTTAACCAGTGGTGGCTTTGTGCCATTTGTGGCAAAAATGTATCACCTCCATTTGAATACATGGTAAGCAATCGATTGTTTTTCATGGAATCATATGATATGGGATAAAAACAATGTTGCCGAAACGCACGAGTTACTATATTGAAAATAACCTCTAAAACATTTAAGATTCGAAAGTCTGAGTGCGAGTTTGTTGTCCTGTGAAAACGTTATTCCGGTCAGGGGCGCCATTTCAGATTTTCCCTGGGGGGGGGGGGGAGGCCCTCCAAAAATTTTGATGACCTTTTTTTTTGCCGTGCATCTTCAAAAAAAGTCTTTGACTTGAGTTTTCGGCCACAATGAAAATCCTTGGGGGGGGGCAATTGCCCCCCGCCATCCCCCAAATGGTGCCACTGGCTCCGGTCGTCTTCAAAATGATTGAAGCTCACCCTCGAAGATTTCTGATCAGAATTTCTAAAGTTGTAAGGGCCCCTCAAAAGATTCGGGATGCTCTGTGGGCGCCCTCAAGCGTTCTACGGTCACCCTCAAGGCGCTCTGTGGTCGCCCTCAAGGTGCTCTGTGGTCGCCCACAAGCGCTCTGTGGTCGCCCTCAAGTGCTCTGTGGTCGCCCTCAAGTGCTCTGTGGGTGCTCTCAAAGATTCTGTGGGGGCCCTCAAAGATTCTGTGGGCGCCCTCAAAGATTCTGTGGGCGCCCTCAAAGATTCTGTGGGTGCCCTCAGAAAACCTCAGAGGCCCTCAGAAATCCTGAGGGTGCCCTCAGGATTTTCTGAGGTTCTCTGAGGTTTTTTTTTACCAGGGAACGTTAACTTTTACATCGTTGCGCAGCAATTATTCTTTTATATATCATGTCTAAGTAACTGAATAAATGCGAGAAGCTCAAAATATTTTTAAACGTTTCTCCCATTGGATTTTGGACATTTTTTTCAAATGGTAAACCTGTATCATGAAATTTGTGCTTTTAATAGTAAAAGGTAGCTTGAAACGCATAATCAGACATAATTTCTGAACTTTTCAAGTTTATATATGGGTACTTTATGTAAAAATACTTCAGATCACCAAGTTCCAAGTCTTTTTGATTTGTAACTGTGGCTATCACTGATAAATCAAATTTTTGTAAAACATGGAGAAATCGCAGTTCAAGAGGGGGGCATTTTTCTACCCATATTCATAGGGGAAACATGTTTTATTTTGGGCTCCAATATACAAAGTAGAAGATTTCGCCCGGAGTTTAGTTGCATTTTGTATATTCCTAGTATTTTGTAGCTTGCACTTATTTAGTTATGATTCAATTACTTAAATACTTTAATGGGGCTATTGCACACTTTTGCTATAAGCGATTTAATAGTCAATTATTGCGTAAAAACCTCAACAAATAACGATGGCGGCACTAAAAACTTCCAAAATCCACTCCTAAACTCAATAAACGCAGTTATTTGCGGGAGCATAATGGTGGCCGAAGGCAGTAACAATGGGAGATTCCCATCTAACAATTCTGAAACTCCATCAAGAAGTGACCCAATAAGAGACTACTTTCATTTGACACCGGTGTCACTTGGTGTTGCGGCACCATTCATCGGATGTGGATCATCACTCTGATGACTAATTACTCTGTGAATCATCCTTGTCAGCATAGAAAGAGTGACGAAATTGAGATAGGAATCTTCCATTGTTAGTGCCTTCGGCCACCATTACGCTCGCGCAAACAACTGCGTTTATTGAGTTTAGGAGTGGATTTTGGAAGTTTTTAGTGCCGCCATCGTTATTTTTTTAGATTTTTACGCCATAATCGACTATTAAATAGCTTATAGCAAAAGTGTGCAATAGCCCCATTCTGCGGACTTATAGGCGGTTGTGGCTGATATGATTATTGATGTTTGCAATTTATCGCTCCTCACCTTCGATTGTAATCCTCGCCTTGTTGAAATGTGCTGTTGGCATGGTCATAAATAAAATCTTTAAGATGCGAAATTCCGTTGCCTTTCAAAAATTAGATGCTAGGTATGTTTGTTCTGATTTTGGCAAACGAGGTAGTACTTGAGCACCACGAGTACATCTGTACGTGGCATTCGTAAATTTTTAAAATCACATTTCAACGGTCATCAGAGTGAATATTCAAAGAATCAAGAACTGAGTATAGGTACTCATGGGACTCTAGACTAACCCGTTTCCCCAACTCTGGCCTTGTTGCACATTTCAGCCTCAAACCCATTTAAAAGTTATTCAACAGTACAGCAATAAGAAGTAAGTAAGTACACACATCAAAACAAAAAGACATGTGAACTTTTGGACTACTGATTGAGGAAGAATATTGAGACAATCTCCAAGTAGAGAGCCGTTTTAACACCTAATAAGCACTATACGAGGGATTAAACCTGTGTTGCATGCTAATGGATGAAAATAATGAAACAGGCTGGTTTTAATCTTACCTTAAAGCATCTAAGCTGGATCATTTCGGACAGCAACCGGGGGGGGTGAATATGGCGGACAACAAGCTTTTCTAAACTCAAATTATAGGTAGCCAGATTGGCTTTTAAAACATTTGAAGATTTGGAAATATTTGCTGCCTCTGACCACTTAAAGATTGTCAATTACTTAATAGCTGTATGGTACTTCTGGTAGCACCATTTATATTTTAAAAATGGTCATAAACAAAGTAAAAACCAAGCAAATCATTCAGGAAAATTAGGTGATTCACTTCAAAGACAAGTAAGTAATCTTTGAACCTTCTGATAATCCTGTAGCGTGAAAACAACACTGTAGGTGTAAAATGAATTTCTTGCAGCGTTGAAAGTGTACACTGTGTGGGAAGTAGGTACCTTTTAAGACAGGGAAATGTCCAAAAATACTGACCGGGATAAGGAGATTCCAAAATGCAGCTCAAAGACTTAAAATCCTGTCCAAGATCTCGGACTACTTTGTATACTCACGTGACAGCCACATACAGCAGAATCATTGAAATGTCAACACCACGTCGTGCGATGCACGAAACTGGCTACCAATTCATTATAATGTTATGTTCTTTTACCAAGGATATAGGTGTGGACAAGAAGGTTGTAAAACGGTGCCATACTAAAATTTCGCTGTAAGGTTGATCGAAGAGCATCCATCTTGCTCCACTCATCTACTTTGCCCAAGTCAATTCGATTCATCCTAGTCAATTGAGCCACTCAACTGAATGTTAGCATGAGATTCGAGTGAAGTTCAGTCACAACTTCGTAACCACTTATTTATCGACTGCTTCCAAACAAGAGGGGAAAGTTACTTTATCCTACTTTAGAATCTTAGGTGGATATGCCGCTAAAGTAGTCGACAATTTTATCGCAACCGATTGGACCCAAGGATTCATGATTTACTCACAACATTTTAGAAAAGCTGATTTGATTGGTCCAGGTCAAGATTTGTTTCGACTTAGGTGACATCGAGTAGAATTAGATAAATCGAGTTGGCTTTCCCCGATTAGATCTAATGTGTCCAAATTAACACTATCATTTGTACTTGGCTTCTAGGTTTCTCTCTTCAGACTTTGTAAGATTATTGACAAGATTATGACCATTTTCCCTCATGCCGAGAGCCAAAGCCTGGCATCATAAACTGTGCTGTTCAGTGTCGAACACACTTCTTGCACTTTTTCAGCGTAGCTTCAGATAGCTTCATAATGAAGCTTTTTTTCATCCTCGCAAAACTATCCGTTTGCAAGTAAAACATGTCGAATCGTCTGAAGCAGTTTCAATGAAAGATGAGTCACTGTAACCATTCTATTAGAGGGGGACCATTTTGAGTATGGGGTTCTGACAAACAATGTTGCCTGTTTCCAAAGCGCATCAAAGCGCATTGATGAGCGCTTGATTAGCAACGAGTTGAAACTCTGAGCAAACCAACCGCTCTCCCATGCTCTCTGATGCAGTTCAGAAGCAGGCACCGCTTCTTGACAGGACTCGATACTCAAAATGGTCCTGCCTTACTAAATAATCTCCTCCACTCATCTCCTCAATTAATGCACCACTCTTCATGTGAAGAATCAGCATTCATGAGCGGATTTCAACTTTAACATTGTTTAAACCGTAAGTTATAATAATTTAGATATGAATGTACCACAGCAGAAGCATTTTGAGTATCAGGTTCTAACAAGTAGTGGTGCCTGCTTCTGCATTGCATCAAAGCGCATCCTTGAGCAGGTGATTTTCAATTAGTCAAAACTCTGTGCTAAACAACCACTCACGGATGTGTGCTGGTGCAATGCAATGCAAAAGCAAGCCCTGCCACTTGTCTAAGCCTGATAGTTAAAATGCTTTAGTTCTAAATAAATATTTATGGTAGGTATTACGAAAAGCTCATGAGTAAATCATGAATCCTTAGGTCTAATTAGTTACGATTCAACTGTCGACTTCTTAAGTGGAACATCCCTCAGGCTTTATTCAAAAGGATGAAGGAACACGCTCATCGGTTGACGAAGTTATCTACTTCAGATCACTCAACTTGAGGAGATAAAAATGAGTAAATCTGTCTCAGGAAGAGAGAGTTTGCTGAGAGAGGTCAAATTACAAAATTTTTGAATAAATCACCACAAACATACCACTTTCACTCGTCGGAATGCCAAGAAAGGCTATGAGTTACAGCATTACGAGACAATAACACACTGTAGAAACTGACCAATTAAATGAAAGCTATGAAGAACTTGAGTGTGTCAATTAGTAGAAACTGAAATTAATGCTTTGATTGACAGAAAACACGCACAGTTAATAAAGAAATTCTAATTTTAAAGTTTCTGATAGAGTTTGAAAACACGCGAATATACATTGCGGAGATAGGGAACTTCGGTTTGTTTTCACAAATCGCTAACCTTAAAATCTCCGAGGCGGTTACGCATGTTTATCAAAGCTTCCGAACTAGATATAGCTCGTTGGTAATCACAGACTAAATAATGAAACTACCAAATTTATTCATAACGGAGACAAATCCTTAGGGTCAATACTCAGTCAAAACCTCACTTTAAAATTCAAACATTTCAAACGGCGCACTATGGATCCAAATCAAGTCCTAAGTGGTAAAAAATACAAAGACATGAGATATCACAAAAATTGTCGATCCATCAAATGATATTCTCCGATAAATATGGGACAAGCCAGGATAGAAAAACCGAGCCAAATAAACCCCTTAAAATTAACTATAGTACCCAGCTAAAATACAAATTTTCCAACTTTGAAAGGATCGAAATTTTTATCGAATTTGGACCGCCAAAGATTTGATTTCTGTCCATTGTGCGGCGGACCGAAGAATATCGAAAATCCGATATGGCGCGCGATTCGTTTTTTCCTAGTTAAAGGATAGGGAGACTTTTGGCGTTGCCGCTCCGCAATATATCGAACGAAAGGAATCCACCGTAAAGCAGTACGCGATCATTACGCGCAGAAATCTGACAACACACGTTTGCGACCAAGCCGAAAGTTGTCGATTTTTACGCAGGAAGTTTATGGCCAAAATCGATACAAAACCATAACAAAAACATGCAGTACGTACTGCATGTTAATAAAAAGTAAAAATCAATGTGGTTTCAAAATATGGTACTATTTTTTGGTTCATTTTGATACAGTAGAAAATCTCAGGTAATCGTGCCAATTGATGAAAAAAAAATCCGTCTCAACCTCATTTAAATCATTATTTACTCAAGAATTTAAAGATCCTTATTTGTGAATTTCCGACCACACGTCCCCTTAAGACCGAATCGCCAATCGAAAAATTCAGTGATGCACTGGTGTAAAAGTCAAATAAAATTGAAATATTTATGAAGCAGCAGTAATTTTCTTTATTATTGGGACTGGGATGGATTAGCGTTTACATAATGGTTGCATCTACTGCCATACACTGATAAATATCATATTTTTTCGTTTGAGCTAAATATTTGACTGGATGTTTGGTCTTTAAATTACGTAAATGCTGTTTTGCAGATTTGTGACAAAGACACAATAACGCTCGTAAATTTTGAAATGTTCAGAGGTACCTAGATGAAACTATGTTTCCACTGTTTTAACTTAAATTTGTCAAAATTGGTTGACAAAATCTTCAAAGATGCAAAAACGTCCGTAGAAGTTGAGACACTTCTAATGCTTACGTGCTAATCAAATTGTGTCCAGCATCATGTTTCAATCAGCATTTTTCGATGAAAAAACTTAGTACCTGTCAAGAGTGTCAAGTTCACCTGTCAAGTTCAATGCTTACAAATCATTGTGATTTGATGGCGAGCTCTGAGTTTTAAAAGTTCGATTATTATTATTTGATATTATTTGATACTTAAGTATATTATTTTAGCAAATGGCAATCAATCGATTAGTATTAAAAGCAAGAATCGGTTGGTTCTGAATTCAGATATTAAAATAACAGGTTTCTACACACAGCTATGTCGATGAAGGATTACATACAACGATCCCTAAATAAAAACTTTGGTAAGTACGTATTTCGATGCGCCCCTCCCCCCCCCCCCTTATTGCCACGCTGAGCACCAAATAAGAATGATTGTTCAAAGAATCTTGTTTGATGCACATTTTTAGCTGATTTGATGATCCGAGATAAACTTCCGAATAAACCTATAGCCAGAGATTCCAGATCCTATACATATCAATCACCAGGTGCGCCAAGGGCAGGGGAAAATCAAGGCACTTTGGCCTGAGTCCCTTTTAACTACTCTCGGCAATCTTGACGATATTTGCAGAGATGACACTGGGGTGGGTCAACCTATCTGGTTCTAGTCATTGGTTCCTTGCGTCCGCAAGAAAAACGCAAATGAGAACAAATTCAATTGAAGCAACCATATTTTCTGTTGCTAACCCCCCCCCCCCTCCCATTAAACCAAATATCTAAAAATCTATTAGGAAGTAAAAAGTGCAATAGTAGGATGTTTCTGAAAATAAAATAACAGGTTCTACGATCCAGAGATAAAACCTTTGGTGAGTACGAATTTCGAAGCGCCCTCCCTCCCCCTTGCTGCCACGCTGAGCCCAAAATAAGTATGAGTGTTCAAAGAATCTTGTTTGATGCACATTTTCAGCTGATTTGATGATCCGAGATTAAGTTTCGAACAAACCTATAGCCAGAGATTCCAGATCCTATACATATCAATCACCAGGTGCGCCGAGGGCAAGGTGAAATCAAGGCACTTTGGCCTGAGTTCTTTAACTACTCTTGACACTCTTGACGGTATGTGCAGTGCAATGATGACACTGAAGTGGGTCATCCTGTCTGGTTCTCGTCATTGGTTCCTTGCATCCGCAAGAAAGGTGCAAATGAGAACAAATTCAAATGAAACAACCATGTTTTCTGTTGAGCCCCCCACCCACCCCTTCTTTTTATAACAAATAGCAAAAATTCGATTTGTAAAAAGGGCCATGATCAGTTGTATCTGAAAGTAAAATAACAGGTTTCTACACACCGCTTTGGCAATGAATATTTGCAGACATCGATCCCGAGATGAAACCTTTGGTAAGTACGAATTTTGAAGCCCCCCCCTTTATTGCCTCACTGAGCACCAAGAAAGTATGATTGTTGAAAGAATCTTGTTTGATGCACATTTTTAGCTGATTTGATGATTCGAGATTAAGTTCCGAACAAACCTTTATCCAGAGATTCCAGATCCTATACAATATACACATCAATCACCAAGTGCGCCGAGAGCAGGGGACAATCGAGGCACATTGGCCTGAGTCCTTTAACTACTCTCGACAATCTTGACGGTATGTGCAGTGATGACACTGGGGTGGGCCATCCTGTCTGGTTCTTACCGTTGGTTCTGTTTTAGGACTTGTCGATGAAAGAATCACGACCTGTATTCTTGAGACTATAAATTATACAGGGACAATGCGGCTTGTGCACTTATGCTTAGAGCTATTTTTGTAATAATGAATTAGCTGGCCCAGCTCGGAGAGCTGCCAACATGACTATATAGAATGACAGGGTTGCCGCTTGGTGCAACACTACAACAGGTTCCTTGTATCCGCAAGAAAGACGCAAATTATAACAAATTCAATTGAAATAACAACCATGTTTTTTGTTGCTAACCTCCCCCCCCCTTTCCCACCTTAAGACATGAAAAACAATTGATTATGAAATATCAATTGTTTCTTCTGGTACAAATGTAAGAAACGTATGGTTCCAAAATAATTGCTGGAACGGCCCATGATTCAAACGTACGGCCAAACAACCCGAAACCAATACATAGCAATCCATAAATGCAAACGATTGGGTTTAATTCGGTCCCAATCAAATTGAAAAATAAAAAATGTGTATTATATTATATGCGATGTATACAGGGTGTAACAAAACTACAAACCATAAATTTCAGGACGTATTATAGAGGTAAAAATAAGACTTTTTTTCCTATAAACATGGGTCCGAAATTGTAGTCTTTTCGAGTTATAGTGTTGCAAAGTTTCCGAAAAACAAATTGAAAAATTTGTCATAACGCCCTCGTGAATTTTTTTAATGCTCATAAATAAGAACTCTGGTGTAATATTAGGCGCTCTTGCCGATTTTGGCCGTGAAAATGCTGTATCCACAAATTTGAGGGGGGTTTTGGGGGTTTTTCTTGATTTTTCTCACTTTTTTTGGGCAAATTATGTACAAATATGCTTTCGGATTCATTCAACCCAAAAACGATTAGCATCATTCAAAAGGTCGTAAAAAATATGCATTTTTGGTCCTTACAAGTTTTTCCATTCCGCAAACCATTTCCGAGAAAATCGTTCCTGAAGTTGCAGAGGTCGGCCATAATCGCCTTTTCTTTGATTTTATCCATTCTTGGTCTACCTCTGCAACTTCAGGGACGATTTACTCGGAAATGGTTTGCGGAATGGGAAAACTTGTAAAGACCAAAAGTGCATATTTTTTACGACTTTTTGAATGATGCTAATCGTTTTTGGGTTTAATGAATCCGAAAGCATGTTTCCATACAATTTGGCCGAAAAAAGTGAGACAAATCAAGAAAAACCTCCAAAACCCCCCTCAAATTTGTGGATACAGTATTTTCACGGCCAAAATCGGCAAGAGCACCTAAAATTACACCAGAGGACTTATTTACGAGCATTAAAAAAATTCACGAGGGAGTTATGACAATTTTTCAATTTGTTTTTCGGAAACTTTGCAACACTGTAACTCGAAAAGACTACAATTTCGGACCCATGTTTATAGGAAAAAAAAAGTCTTATTTATACCTCTATAATACGTCCTGAAATTTATGGTATATAGTTTTGTTACACCCTGTATAGTCTGGTGACTACGTCGCACGCATAAAAAATTCAATTTTTCCGTCTCTGTTCTCTGTCGGTAAATTTATTCGGAAAATAGAATGAAAAACACGTTCAATCAATTAAACGTTTCAGAGGGAAGTAACGGCGGGCCTTACAGTAAATTAGCTTTCAGTACTTATCTAAAGTAGATTAGGGAATTTATGCGTGGTCACATTAGGAACATGCGTTTTCGCACGCACATTCGATAAAATCTTTGTAAATTGTACCGTCTCAATCATACCTGTATTCATGGCGAGCCAACTGTCGAACGTATTTCTCAGGTGGATTATCACTATCCGAGTTGTGGATTGAGACAGACCGAACAGTCGTATGCGATACTTGGGTAGTTGGCATAGTGAACTCAACGTAGGCGTACTTGCTCAGCTCTTCAGGAACCTGATCGTAAGATGTCAAGTTCATTCGACACACGAAGTTATGTGTTGTGTAAGCTCCTGAAAAATAATACGTAAATACAGATCAATGCACACTAATGACTGACTTATCTGTAAACAATTCCACCCGAATTGCCGGTTTCTTGAGTGAGGTAAAAGTGCGCAAATGGCAATGTTGCAACGCGTAGGGTCGGCTTCGCCGGGCGAGCGGAGAATCAGACTCGGAGAGACTCCGGCTACCTGCTTTTGTCGACGTTTCGGTCATTGTTGTCCGATTTGAACCTTGTGTTTTTGCTACTTTTCCGTCAGAGTTGGGCAACCGAATAATCAGAAATAATGAAATGACTCCGGCAACACTGAAAACTGGGTTTGCTACCTGAGTTGAGGAAAGGGAAACACACGGAAGGTATACATCAATTGTAGAATTATTCGTCGAATAATTCGATTGACTCGGCGTTGCCGGACGCACCGAATAATTTCCGAATAATTTGTTGCCCAACTCTGTTTTCCGTGTACGGTTTGTTTTCATTCTCAGTGCTCCTTTGTCCAGGGTAGACTGCGTCTGCGTTTCTTTATTTTCTTTCTTTATCTATCTATATATATATATATATATATATATATATATATATATATATATATATATATATATATATATATATATATATATATATATATATATATATATATATATATATATATATATATATATATATATATATATATATATATATATATATATATATATATATATATATATATATATATATATATATATATATATATATATATATATATATATATATATATATATATATATATAATAAAACACAAAAAAATGGCCAAAAAATAAATGATGAATACCTTTAGAGTTGGTCAGACTCTAAAGTTTGGAGAAACAACAAAGCCAAAAAAGAAAAAAATAACATTAAAAAATAATGTAAGTACGTGTAAAAAACACAGGGGGGAGAGAGTTCAGCTCAGGCAGGTGCAACAGAAATGCATGAGCGAGGACAGCGTTTCGAGAGCGCCGCGACCGGTTTCGTCGTTGTTACGACTCATCAGGTGGGCTTACTCGAAGCTGCCTCTACTCAATGCTTTTCGCACACAGCAAGTCGTCGAAACGACACTGCTGACATGACGCGAGAAGCAAATGCTCCCGCGCTATCTACCATAGAAGCTGAACAACTCTCAGATGAAAAAAGCAAGACCAGAGAATTGCTGTGTGCGAAAAGCATTGAGTAGAGGCAGCTTCGAGTAAGCCCACCTGATGAGTCGTAACAACGACGAAACCGGTCGTGGCGCTCTCGAAACGCTGTCCTCGCTCATGCATTTCTGTTGCACCTGCCTGAGCTGAACTCTCTCCCCCCTGTGTTTTTTACACGTACTTACATTATTTTTTAATGTTATTTTTTTCTTTTTTGGCTTTGTTGTTTCTCCAAACTTTAGAGTCTGACCAACTCTAAAGGTATTCATCATTTATTTTTTGGCCATTTTTGTGTGTGTTTTATTATTATATATATATATATATATATATATATATATATATATATATATATATATATATATATATATATATATATATATAGAAAACAACTTAAATTGGGATAAAGGCTGGAACAAATTAAAATTTGGGACGTTTCGGGCCAATTAACAGACCCTTTTTCAACCAAATAAAAAAATAAAAACACACAAAAACAAATACAAGTGAGCCGCCGCTGTAATTGCAAGGCAAGGACTGGCGAAACGGTAAACAGTTCAAACAAAACACACGCTTACTCGAAGCTGCCTCTACTCAATGCTTTTCGCACACAGCAAGTCGTCGAAACGACACTGCTGACATGCTGACGACACTGCTGTTGCACCTGCCTGAGCTGAACTCTCTCCCCCCTGTGTTTTTTACACGTACTTACATTATTTTTTAATGTTATTTTTTTCTTTTTTGACTTTGTTGTTTCTCCAAACTTTAGAGTCTGACCAACTCTAAAGGTATTCATTATATATATATATATATATATATATATATATATATATATATATATATATATATATATATATATATATATATATATAGAAAACAACTTAAATTGGGATAAAGGCTGGAACAAATTAAAATTTGGGACGTTTCGGGCCAATTAACAGACCCTTTTTCAACCAAATAAAAAAATAAAAACACACAAAAACAAATACAAGTGAGCCGCCGCTGTAATTGCAAGGCAAGGACTGGCGAAACGGTAAACAGTTCAAACAAAACACATGTGCAAAGATTACCTAATCACCAACCTCCTCAGAGAGGAAAAATTGGTGATAAGCACCGCTGAGACCGTTGACATCCGCGCGCGAATTACACACATGATTCTTTTGGCGCAAAATATGAATCATCTCGAGCATACTGCGGGCAAAGCAGTTCTTTTCGGTGGCTAAAACACGAACGCTGTTAAAATCAAATGATGGTGGAGTGTGTTTTCATGGTGATGCAACGCGGTCTTCTCATTTTTATCATATTTATGCCCGTTGAGTCTCTTTTTAAGAAGTTGTTTTGTCTGACCAATATAACCTATTTCACAATCCTGGCACTTAAGATGGTAAACAACCTCCGCCATTTGCTCAGTCTCTCTTTCTGATTTTAACTGAGACATAAGAAATCCTAAATTATAATACTGTTTGTGGACCACAAGAAAACCAAAAGATTTTAAAATGGCCGACAATCTTTCAGACAAAAAGGGAACATATGGGAGGCTAATAAGTTTAGAAAAATCAACTTTATTCCTGGATGGAGCTTTTTCATGATAATTTTTTTCGGACACTTTGGAGAATTCTCTGTTAATAAGATGGGCAGGGTAGCAGTTTTCCATTAAAATACGTTTACCCAGATTGGCGGGATTGGCGGGATTGTTCCGTCCCCAAGGATCAATTTCTTTATGCCCTCAAAGTGTGTTTGGAGTCCACTGTTTTTCAGTTTGAGGACAAATTTTTTCATCAGATTCGTGGTTTGGCAATGGGGGGTAGTGTCTCTGCTGAGTTGGCGAACATAGTAATGGAGGATTTTGAACTGGAAATTCTCGGCACCATTTCATTTTTAATTCTTTTTTATAAAAGATACGTCGACGATTTGTTTTTGGTGGTTCATGAGGACACAGGGGTACCTATTTTGCATTTTTTTAATTCAAAAAATCCCTCCATTCAATTTACTCTTGAAGAAGAGGTCAACCAGTCTATCAATTTCCTTGATATGACTGTGTCCCGGGTTAATAATGTTTTGAAATGCAAATGGTACCAAAAGCCTTCGTCCTCGGGGCGTTTGTTGAATTTTTTGTCGGTGCAGCCATTTATTTACAAACGTAATGTCGTCACTAATCTTGCGCAACGTATTTTTCGTTTGAGTGACCGGGATTTTACCCAAACTACCGCCAATCTGGGTAAACGTATTTTAATGGAAAACTGCTACCCTGCCCATCTTATTAACAGAGAATTCTCCAAAGTGTCCGAAAAAAATTATCATGAAAAAGCTCCATCCAGGAATAAAGTTGATTTTTCTAAACTTATTAGCCTCCCATATGTTCCCTTTTTGTCTGAAAGATTGTCGGCCATTTTAAAATCTTTTGGTTTTCCTGTGGTCCACAAACAGTATTATAATTTAGGATTTCTTATGTCTCAGTTAAAATCAGAAAGAGAGACTGAGCAAATGGCGGAGGTTGTTTACCATCTTAAGTGCCAGGATTGTGAAATAGGTTATATTGGTCAGACAAAACAACTTCTTAAAAAGAGACTCAACGGGCATAAATATGATAAAAATGAGAAGACCGCGTTGCATCACCATGAAAACACACTCCACCATCATTTTGATTTTAACAGCGTTCGTGTTTTAGCCACCGAAAAGAACTGCTTTGCCCGCAGTATGCTCGAGATGATTCATATTTTGCGCCAAAAGAATCATGTGTGTAATTCGCGCGCGGATGTCAACGGTCTCAGCGGTGCTTATCACCAATTTTTCCTCTCTGAGGAGGTTGGTGATTAGGTAATCTTTGCACATGTGTTTTGTTTGAACTGTTTACCGTTTCGCCAGTCCTTGCCTTGCAATTACAGCGGCGGCTCACTTGTATTTGTTTTTGTGTGTTTTTATTTTTTTATTTGGTTGAAAAAGGGTCTGTTAATTGGCCCGAAACGTCCCAAATTTTAATTTGTTCCAGCCTTTATCCCAATTTAAGTTGTTTTCTATATATATATATATATATATATATATATATATATATATATATATATATATATATATATATATATATATATATAATATATATATATATATATATCTCTAAAATAACTGTTTTACTACTTTTATCAGCCTCAATAACCACTAAGTCTTTGTGTTCTGCTAAAAATTTCCTAGCCTCATAAATGCTCTTAAAGTAGTAAAACAGTTATTTTAGACGCTAATGTGTAAAAGGAAAAAATGTTATTGTTGTTGAATGACAAAAACACCTATCGGCCAATTAAGAGAGATTTATCGAATACTCAGCAGTTAAAAAATAATGCCATGGTTAACAATTGGTTTAAAAATAAATTTATTGAAGAGCGTATTCGAGATAATTTGCTTATTAAGGATGCTCTACCACCTAATATATATGGTTTAGTTAAAACACATATGCCAAACATGCCATTGAGACCGATTGTAAGTTGTATTCAGTCTTCATTTTATCAAATGTCTAAGTATTTAGTAAATATACTATCAAAAATTGTCGGTAAAAAAAAAATACCACATTAAAGATTCTTTTCAATTTCAAAGGTCTATAAAGCACCTAAAAGTACCTGAAAATCATATTCTTGCGTCTTTTGATGTTGTATCGCTTTATACTTGCATTCCTATTGATCTAGCTATTAAAGTTGTTGAAAAAAATTGTGCTAAAATTTAATCGCATACAAAGTTGCCACAAAAAGAATTTTTGTACGCTTTGAAAGTGTGCTTGAATTCCACTTTTTTCCAATATGAAGACCATTTTTATGAACAAATTGAAGGCCTGGCAATGGGTGCTCCGGTATCAGCTTGCATAGCTAATCTGGTCGTGGAGCACGTTGAATCAGAAGTGTTGTCCAAATGTAAAGGAAAATTTCAGTATTATAAGAGATTTGTCGACGATTCTATTATATGCGTACATAAAGATAAATGTCAGGAGGTCTTGAATCAATTTAATTCGTACCATCCATCTTTTAAGTTTACTGGTGAAGTAGAAAAAAATTTATCTCTAAACTTTCTCGATTTAACCATTGACCATAAACTTGGAACTAAAATTCAGATGCAGTGGTACCAAAAATCTATACACTCTGGAAGATATCTTAATTATCTCTCCGCTGTTCCTTTCCACCAGAAAGTTAATTTCGTTAAAAATATTGTGTCTAGGGTCTTGAATTTGACTGATAAGTGTTACATTGAGGAGCGGTTAAATGTTGTTGAGCAGCTGTTATTATCGAATGGATATCCCCTTATTTTTCTTAAATAACAGATGAGGGAGTGTCATTTCATGATTAAAAATAAGGTTAAAAATGTTCCCAAAACGCAGTTCGTGGCTGAAAAAGTAATTAAAATGTCTTATGTTTCTGGCTTGTCAGAAACGTTAAAAAAGAAATTGGAGCCTTTTGGCATGCAAGCTGTTTTCAAAAATCGTCCTGTTGGTTTGTTCTCTCGACTTAAAGCCAAGGTTCCTACTGTAAAAAAATCAAATGTTGTTTATCAAATTAACTGTAAAGATTGCCCTGGCAAGTATATAGGAAAGAAATACGTAATAAACACAAACTAAGAAATGAACAAAAGAACATAAATGCACATGATAAAAATGGGAAACAATCAAGTGGAAAAGCAATAAAGAATTAAAAAGTAAATGAATAACAGACAAAGTTGGAAATCAAAATAAATAAGTAGAACACAATTTCTAGGAAAAAAACACAGAGTGCGCTTACAGAGCTAATTATAAAATAAAACACAAGAGAGCATAAATGATAATTAACAGCAAGATTCGAAAATTCGCGCGACACAACTACAAGAAAAAGTGCGCATGCGTATTAAAACTAGTTATAAAAAAATAAGAAAGAGGGCGCACCAGACGATACATCCAAGTAAAAGCAGTGATGCAGCAGGATTACCAAAAAAAAAAAAAAAAAAAAAAAAAAAAAAAAAAGATTTTCAAAACTTTTACAAAAATGGTTGGTACATCGAACTGAGGCATTGGGTATCACTCCTAGAATTGACAGCTGTGGGACACTTCTTAATCTGAATCGCCTCGTGGATTAACCTGGCTTGCATATTTTTCTCATTTACCAAAATAGAGGGATTATCAAAATCGAAAATATGATCGTTATCGAGAGCATGTTGGTGAAGCGCGGTTTTCTCATTTTTGTCGTACTTATGAGACTTAATTCGATCCTGCAAATACCTTTTTGTATGACCTATATACGTGCCAGGGCAATCTTTACAGTTAATTTGATAAACGACATTTGATTTTTTTACAGTAGGAACCTTGGCTTTAAGTCGAGAGAACAAACCAACAGGACGATTTTTGAAAACAGCTTGCATGCCAAAAGGCTCCAATTTCTTTTTTAACGTTTCTGACAAACCAGAAACATAAGACATTTTAATTACTTTTTCAGCCACAAACTGCGTTTTGGGAACATTTTTAACCTTATTTTTAATCATGAAATGACACTCCCTCATCTGTTTCTTAAGAAAAATAAGGGGATATCCATTCGATAATAACAGCTGCTCAACAACATTTAACCGCTCCTTAATGTAACACTTATCAGTCAAATTCAAGACCCTAGACACAATATTTTTAACGACATTAACTTTCTGGTGGAAAGGAACAGCGGAGAGATAATTAAGATATCTTCCAGAGTGTATAGATTTTTGGTACCACTGCGTCTGAATTTTAGTTCCAAGTTTATGGTCAATGGTTAAATCGAGAAAGTTTAGAGACAAATTTTTTTCTACTTCACTAGTAAACTTAAAAGATGGATGGTACGAATTAAATTGATCCAAGACCTCCTGACATTTATCTTTATGTACGCATATAATAGAATCGTCGACAAATCTCTTATAATACTGAAATTTTCCTTTACATTTGGACAACACTTCTGATTCAACGTGCTCCATGACCAGATTAGCTATGCAAGCTGATACCGGAGCACCCATTGCCAGGCCTTCAATTTGTTCATAAAAATGGTCTTCATATTGGAAAAAAGTGGAATTCAAGCACACTTTCAAAGCGTACAAAAATTCACTTTGTGGCAACTTTGTATGCGATTTAATTTTAGCCCAATTTTTTTCAACAACTTTAATAGCTAGATCAATAGGAATGCAAGTATAAAGCGATACAACATCAAAAGATGCAAGAATATGATTTTCAGGTACTTTTAGGTGCTTTATAGACCTTTGAAATTGAAAAGAATCTTTAATGTGGTATTTGTTTTTACCGACAATTTTTGATAGTATATTTACTAAATATTTAGACATTTGATAAAATGGAGACTGAATACAACTTACAATCGGTCTCAATGGCATGTTTGGCTTATGTGTTTTAACTAAACCATATATTTTAGGTGGTAGAGCATCCTTAATAAGCAAATTATCTCGAATACGCTCTTCAATAAATTTATTTTTAAACCAATTGTTAACCATGGCATTATTTTTTAACTGCTGGGTATTCGATAAATCTCTCTTAATTAGCCGATAGGTGTTTTGTCATTCAACAACAATAACATTTTTTCCTTATACACATTAGCGTCTAAAATAACTGTTTTACTACTTTTATCAGCCTCAATAACCACTAAGTCTTTGTTTTCTGCTAAAAATTTCCTAGCCTCATAAATGCTCTTATTCAGATAACACAGTAAATTTACATCTTGAGGACTCATTTTTTTAGTAACAATATTACGAGTTTTGCCACTGTTTACACCCGTTAAAAAATTAGAAATTACATTTACAGTTTTAGTCCTGATCTCTTTTTTACAATCGTCTGATTCATACTTAATTTTACTCTCCAAATTGGCTATCAAATCATCATTATTTTATAATTATTTACAGCCATTTTTATTGTTTTATATATATATATATATATATATATATATATATATATATATATATATATATATATATATATATATATATATATAATATATATATATATATATATATAAATGAGCTATAAATGATGTTTAATAATAAATGAGCTGTTCAGCCAAAATAAAACAAAGAAAAAGGGGAAAATTAAATCATAATAAAAATAATAAAATGATCCGACCTTTAATTGTGATGTTATTTTATTTTTTTTAACGTTTCGACGTCCATACGCCTTCTCCAGAAAAATTATACAAAATAAACATAGCCAAAACAAAGGAACAAACTAAGAAATAAGTAATAAACACAAACTAAGACATAAACAAAAGAACATAATTGCACATGATTAAAATGGAAACAATCAAGTGGAAAAGCAATAAAGAATTAAAAAATTAAAAAGTAAATGAATAACAGACAAAGTTGGAAAACAAAATAAATAAATAGAACACAATTTCTAGGGAAAAAACACAGAGTGCGCTTACAGAGTTAATTATAAAATAAAACACAAGAGAGCATAAATGATAATTAACAGCAAGATTCGAAAATTCGCGCGACACAACTACAAGAAAAAGTGCGCATGCGTATTAAAACTAGTTATAAAACGTTATGCTCTCGATAACGATCATATTTTCGATTTTGATAATCCCTCTATTTTGGTAAATGAGAAAAATATGCAAGCCAGGTTAATCCACGAAGCTATTCAGATTAAGAAGTGTCCCACAGCTGTAAATTCTAGGAGTGATACCCAATGCCTCAGTTCTATGTACCAACCATTTTTGTAAAAGTTTTGAAAACCCTTTTTTTTTTTTTTTTTTTTTTTTTTTTTTTTTTTTTTTTTTTTTTTGGTAATCCTGCTGCATCACTGCCTTTACTTGGATGTATCGTTTGGTACGCCCTCTTTCTTATTTTTTTATAACTAGTTTTAATACGCATGCGCACTTTTTCTTGTAGTTGTGTCGCGCGAATTTTCGAATCTTGCTGTTAATTATCATTTACGCTCTCTTGTGTTTTATTTTATAATTAGCTCTGTAAGCGCACTCTGTGTTTTTTCCCTAGAAATTGTGTTCTATTTATTTATTTTGTTTTCCAACTTTGTCTGTTATTCATTTACTTTTTAATTTTTTAATTCTTTATTGCTTTTCCACTTGATTGTTTCCATTTTAATCATTTGCAATTATGTTCTTTTGTTTATTTCTTAGTTTGTGTTTATTACTTATTTCTTAGTTTGTTCCTTTGTTTTGGCTATGTTTATTTTGTATAATTTTTCTGAAGAAGGCGTATGGACGTCGAAACGTTAAAAAAAATAAAATAACATCACAATTAAAGGTCGGATCATTTTATTATTTTTATTATGATTTAATTTTCCCCTGTTTATTTGTTTTATTTTGGCTGAACAGCTCATTTATTATTAATTTATAATTATTTACAGCCATTTATATATATATAATATATATATATATATATATATATACACAGAAAATTTTAAATAGCCCGATACTAGTTATAAATGAGAAGAAAAAAAAATGGGACACAAGGCTACGAAAAGGCTTTTTCGTAGCCTTGTGTCCCATTTTTTTTTCTTCTCATTTATATATAATATATATATATATATATATTTTATATATATATATATATATATATATATATATATATATATATATATATATATATATATATATATATATATATATATATATATATATATATATATATATATATATATATATATATATATATATATATATATATATATATAAAATATATATATATATATATATATATATATATATATATATATATATATATATATATATATATATATATATATATATATATATATTTAAAACTGCAGCTTCTTGGATACGCTTTATCATCCTCTTGTAACCAATTTTTTAAGTATAAAAATCTTCGGCGCAAAATTAATTTAACTTGTTAATAGAGTAGTTCGCACAGCTAAATAATTTTCCTTTTCGTACCTTGTCCCTCTTTCGGCAAACGGGGCATCCGCCAAACTATTGACTTGTGTTGGTGCTCATATTTCGCTTGTCCTGAAGTCACCTCCATTAGTTGAGGTTCCAAGTTATCAACAGCTCCCAAAAATCTCTCTATGCCTTTTACTTTGCCGGTTCTAAAAATAAAATGAGAATCGTTCATCAGGACTTATGAAGAATTGTTTCATAACAATTGAAAAATATCTAAATAATAGAAAATTGGTTGGAACTTTTACAGTTGTATCACCACATTCGGTTTTTCACCTAAGTACAGTTTGTAAACTACTCATGGAACTGCTAAGTAAAGTGATTTGCCTTTAAAAAAATATTCGTTCGTTCAACATAGTTTCAAAAAGTGGTGCGTTGCTTCGGCTCTAACTAAAAACTGACACCTCCTCAAAACGTCAGTTCAAGTTCAGCTGGGATGAGCTTTCGTTAAATTTCGGAATAAACATCCATTCCAAAAATCAATTTTCGACCTTATTGCAACCGTTTGTGACCAGAATTTTCTGCGCAATAAATGATTGATACACACATTTGATAAATTCTTTAGTTGTCAAATAATTTGTTCGGAAGCAAACTAAGTATTGTAAACCGGCCTGAACAGATCATCATACCATCAATTGAATTGACTCATTTTTCTTCTATTTATTTTATTTATAATTTCTTAACCACCTTTAAAATCCAAGTGTGAACAACATTTGACCAATGTTTTTATCAGCTTATGGCACACTTGAAAAATGTCTTTTACTTCACTCACCAGATCAGTGAGGATTAAGTTAAATGAGAAAGTTTTACCTTCGATGTGCAGACTTTACTGATCCGTAGCGGAAGTGTTTCTCAACTCGGAACAAGTATATCCAGCACTCAGGAATTGGGAACCGAACCATCACGTCCTCACAAGGTATCTGACCTAATTTTCGACTCGTAAATCCAGGAACCAATATGTCTGCTCGCAGTTCGACCTGAATTCCAGAAATGCAGACGGGAACAGGGTGAAATAAATGTACACTTCTTAGAAGGTTATTTTTTAGAGAGAGGTGTGATCGTCAAAACACTTGTACATGACTAAATTATCCATTGATGGTGGAGTATCATTCCATACAAAAGACAGTCTAATGTTCTTTTTTCAAGATATCATCTTCTTCTGAAAACTTTGGCGTCCAAAGACCTGACACCGAAATTTTTGGGAAACCCTTCAAGTACTAACGAGTTCCAGAATAATCACTCGAATCAAAAGATGGCTCTGTTTTTTTTTGTATTTATATCCTTACTTAAATGAAAATTTTAATGAATATGTGTCGATGCAATCACCCCCTTTATAACACATACGTAAACATAGGTAAAGATTAACGTGACGTTCAGTCACGTTTTATCGCTGTATTGATATTTTCCCATCCAAGTTGATCGCCTTTTTTTGGCAAAAAGGGGCATTGTAAATGTTTCTATTGAATTTAATTTCTAAAATTGTTTATCTTGTCCACTCTTTTGAGATTTCTTATGACAACGTCAAATTCAAAACTAAATATAAAAAAATGACGAAGTGCAAACATACAAAACGTTAAACGGAGTTTAAAACCGATGCAAAATTTTTATCCCGGTTATAAAAAAGCCGACGATTGAATTTATTTTGGCTTAGAAGCTAAAGTAGGAGACTGTGTATTTGGTCAACTGTCAACAGAAGGCACTATGAGCAACTCTATTTTCGACAGTTCAGTCCGTCATGTTCAACAATATTAACTATTTTTTTTTTTTTTTTCACATGAAAACCAACCTTGTTTCCATTAATACACATCGTTGTTTTTAGCTGAAGAGGCAGCTCTCGATTCCTTGGGGGTCGCACCCGAAAACGTATTAATTCAATGTAGCAAGCATCAGGTGGTTTAAATCTGTAACGATGGAAAATTACATAAATTTACATTCATGATAAAACGATTAGCTAAATTCAATTTTATCGTAATGCAAGCTAAAAATCCACTCATTCTATGTATTCTTCGTAAAACACGAAACAGGTACCCTGAAAAACATCTGCAAATTAAACTATGCACTTAGTCATAAACTTTCGTAAAAAGAATGTCGTTCAATATTTATTTGATTGTGAGTCGAAGAAAATCTTAAACCCCAAAAATATTCATTTTCAACATTTTTTTGAGTGTGGAGAAGAAACATTAGTTTAGCCAATTGGAGGCGACGTTAGAAGGAACGAAGATCACGCCAGATGCACAAATCCGTCATTTTGACTACTTCAGTAGTTCTTGGAGGTCGATCTGAAAGCGTAGGTAATCAATAAGTGGTTGGCCGATTGAGTGCCATTCGTGGGGAAATTAGCAACGTATCCTGAAAGTTTGATCAATTGCCAGGTAATGAAGTGTCCGTTTCCTCATTCAATTGAATTTTTTGTAATAATCTCAAAAAAGCCAGATTTGGGGGTTGTTATAGTAGGAAAAATCCCGAACCTGATGGTTTTATGAGTGTCAAAGTTATCTAGCTGGACGCAGTTGTGAAATTCGATCGTTTCTAATCGGATCCATTCCTCCGTAACAACCGGTATGATATCATGTCTGCCAACGACCTCTTTTCCTTGCCTTACCATATCATTCACTCCGATCTCAACGTCCGGCATCCCTGCAAAACAAACAAGCATTACATTAATGGGATATTCATATTGTTTCATCAACTGCTGGTTCAGAGTGTTAGTGACTTCATCACTAAAGTCATTAGTTCCGATAAATTTTCATTTAACTTTCCTCGACCGAATTCTTATTTGTTAACCGGCCGTTCCAGGCGCCTTCCACGTCTAGCATTCTAGGGGCATGAGTTTGTAGGGATGAGAGTTTAGGTAGTTCTTTTTTCTTCTTCTTTCATTCTTTAAATCTATGAATGCTCTCTGCGTCATTAAAGGATTGAGACTGCGATTAATTCTAAAGCCACACTTCTGTTTTTTTAATTTTTTATAAATTTAAAAAAAAACAAGCAGGGGATCTCCAATACAATTTATGTATTGGTAAAGCGTGCCATGATATGATTGTAATTTTGTTCATTACAGTTTATTTGCTATTTAGTGTTTGAGGGCATGCGTTGTGGCACACACGCAAAACAGAAAGAGGTTGATCCAACTCCCATCAGGAATGGGCTATCCTCAAAAAATCTCATAAATTCAGGGTCGATACTCGATAGACCTCTTTGAGAAAGCTACGTTTTAACACGTTTTGTTCTTTAATTTTGGTCCACTGCAGATGGAGGGAGTGAAGCCGAAAGGCAAAATCTTTAAAGCCCATAACTTCCGCCCAAATCAATATTTTGACTGTTCCTATGCGCTGAATAGTTTCTCTTTACAAGAGTTTTCAATTAATATGTATAAAAGTCCATCCATTTTTTCGAGGGGGGCATCTTTCGAAGGGGTACCTTTGGGGGGGGCGGACTCCCCAATCCCCACCCCTAAATCCAATACTATAGACTACAAATGAGGATCCCTAATTTTAATCAGATGATTGGAAAGATATTAAAAATTCCAAGACTTTTGACGCAAACCGGAAGTCGATATATTTTTTCGATAAATCGAAGTTCAAAGTTTGACGCAGACCCACTTTTAAAAATGTTAAACTCCCCATTTATTGATCCAAATTTAAAAACTTTGTCTCTTAGATGCTTTAAAAAGCAAACACCTTTCGGAAAAAAATATGTCATCTCCAAAAAGTTCACTTGAAAGGGTTCTTTTGAGCCTCTAATTTTTTTTTTTTTTTTTTTAAAATTTCAACATTTTCAGAGGTTAAAAGAAAAGAAACGACTTCAAAATTCAGAAAAAGCCAAAGCACGCGGATTCCATTGATTTCAAAGAAAACCATTTTCGGGCCCCCACGGGAAGTGGGGCTGGGGGACAAAACTCTTTATAATCGAAAAATTCCTCCCGCCCCCCGCCTTCGGGGCGCGTGAGAATCGGTGGCCAGGGAGAACGGTTAATGAAATCCATAGTTAAGCGTTTTCTGAATTTCGAAGTCGTTACTTTTTTGCAGCCTCTGAAAATGTTTGCATTTTAAAAAAATAGGGGCTTAAAAGCGACCTTCAAGTAAAGTTTTTGGAGAGGTCATCTTTTTTTCTGAAAATTGCTTCCTCTTCAGAGCATTTTAGACCCAACGTTGTTTATAGGAGCATTCAATGGGGAGTTCCGAATTTTTGAAAATAGGTCCATAGCTTTGACCTTCGATTGATCGAAAACGCAAAAGGATATCGACTATTGGTTTTAGTCGAAAAGTCTTAGAATTTTATCCTCCTTCCAATCATCTTAGGAAAATGAGGGTCCTCATTTGAAGTATTAAATTCAGGCGGGTACCTCCCCTGGGAGGTGCCCCCCGCTAAAGGCATCACTGATACTTCGGAGGTATATCGGATCCTACAGTACAATATTAAGTCAATCAGCAGGGGTACTTTGGTGAAGGGAGGGGATGGTCAAGAAGCAGGTAATGAGTATGAGTGAAGTTAATTCATTCTAATTCGTTCGGAAATTCGTTCGGAAATTCGTTAGAACTAATTCAGCGGGAAGTAATTCGTTCGCATTCGGAACGAGTAAATTGAATCCACTCGACCACAGCTCGGTTCGTTGCGTTGGGAGCAGAGCAGAATAAGATAGTGCAGACATGTATTGCGTGGGAAGAAGGAAGGATAGCTTATTGATTCCGTTCAGTTCCAAATGAGCGAACAGCACAAAGCGACGTTTCGTTCGATTCACGGGAGCCGCGCGCGAATTATATTTCGGGAGCTTTCCCTAAAGTTTTTAAAAAAAACTTTTAATTTCAAATAAAATAAAACATAGTTTTTAATAAGCGAATTAATAAAAATATATAATGAATTGAGATAAAGAAAAAAAACAGGAAAAACAAATAATAACAATTGAACAATTGAACAATGGAACAATTGGAGATCGCGATGATCAGCAAAAATTAAGGTAAAGTAACTTTAAAAGTTTTACAGGAATAGGATCGAAATGATCAGCAAAAATAAGGAATGAATATAAAGGAGCCCAATGCTCAGAGGGAGAGACTTCGATCAGTGTCAAAAAGAATCTGACGGTGATGAGCAGGTCTAGCTCCGTGGACGAAGCTAGATTTGGTGGGTGGATTAATTTTATAGCCCAGATTTGATATCTGGACTTTTATGACTTTTTCCATACTTCTATATGAGTAATTTACATAACTCCTCCCGCCTAAGAGGAAGCTGTAGGGTTACTCATAACGATACGGCTTTCAGTTATTCTTGGTTTTGGAGCAGGTTTCAGCTTCAAGCATGGTTTCTCTTCGAGTTTTATCTCTTCTGTGATTTCACCTGTGATTTCACATTTTCTGTAGGTTTGAAGGATACAACGGGCGTACAAGAAGTGATAGGATAGGTATCCAACTATGAGAAGGGTCAATGCTCCGATTATACAGAGTTCAAATGAATTTGAATTAGCGTTGATTTCAATCGGTCTTATTACTGGTGTAATGAGCCGTTCTGGAAAATCATATTTAAGTTTTTCGAATTGAATGGAGAATTTTGGAGTCTCCAATTTGAAGTAAGAAAAATTAGCATGGATGAACACAGGTTTTGCATAACTGATAAATTGAAGGGGTAATATTTCATTTCTAAATTTAACAGTGCAATTAGATTTGTCGATAAGTAAAATTCCATATAAGGCTATGTGTTCTTCAGAGTTTTCACAAGAAATAATGATAATTTCCACAGTTGGAAAGACGAAGAGTAGTTGATTTGAAAAAGGCAATTGCTGAATCCGGTTGCTGATTGAGTCCACTTGGTAGTGTTCGCAGTTTACTGTTGTACAATTTATTAAAATACCTCTACTGCAAGTTGAAGGCTCATTTGATGAAACTGTGCAGAAATGTGTTTCATCTTGTCGAATGCATCGATCTACTGTTAAAATGCTGTTCTGATTTTGAAGCACTTTTGACGGCGTTGCAATTACTGTCACATAATTTTGTATTGATTTTACAAAGGTTGGGGCTGGATAAAATCGGTACAAATTAAAAGTTTGATTAAAATACATAAGTATAGGTAGCATGAATAACAACTTATTATCAGATATTGCACATTGAGGGCTAATTAGCTCTTCATAAAAGAATACATTTTTTGTGATTGGTTTTAAAGGAAGTTGCTCATGGAACTTTTCTGAAAGTTTATTTAATTGAATCAATAAATTCTCGCTAGTGATTATACTTGGATGTAATACATGAGATTTACAAGCTGTAATAGAGTTTTCGATATCCTCTACTAAATCAAGTATTGCATTATACATAGTTGTCATTTGATTGAGAATATCTTTAACAGTTAAAATATTGATTTCTTCTGTTTGCTTTTCAAGCTCTCTGTGGAACTCATTTAATTTCATTCCTATAATTAAGTTATTATTCGATATTACGTTCATTGATTGATTGAACTCTGAAATCATAGTATGGGTTACAGTAAATTCATCTTTTATCAGTTTATCTAAATTCAATTCATTTTTATTTAAATCTAGTATTAATTTATCGTAACGTTCGGCATCATTGGCGTCTAAATTGCCTGTGATCCATTTGATACTTGTTCCCAATATATTAAATGCACCTCTCTTAATTCTAGTGTTAAAAATGCTTAATTTCTCAATAATTCTACTCCTAATGTTACTTATTATTGAAAAGTGATTAGTATATAATTGATTTTTATTGAAAATGGTATTATTGAGGATTGATAGTTCATTGTCAAGGATAAATAATTCATGGTGGATGGGTTCAATTGGTACATAATGAACTAACGTATGAGTTGAGTGTTGAATTCTGGCTTTACCTAAATTTATTGGAATAATTCCGGCATTTTCAGTAATATTTCGAAACTTCAAGTTGATAGTGGATCCATAGCAGGAGGATCTGGAACATTAAATTTTATGTTTTAGCTGTCGTTTTATCTGATCGGGGTGTACTTTAATTTGAAATCCTACCCTATTACTTATTTCTACGTTTTTCTCTAATCTATTGAGTACATGGTATTTTTTGAATGGTTGGGACGTTTTGTCTCTCCTATTCTGCTTTATAAATATTGTATCAGGAATTTCAGATGGATCTTCTCTATTTTTATTCCTGCTACGCAACATTTTGTGCTTTGATGTTTCCAAAGTTTCTTTTATTTTTAAGTGTGGCCCTTTTAATTTTTCTGCGTGAGAACTCACGTCATTGTTCTGTATATTTCTGATTTCCTCAATTTCAAGTACATTATTTGTGCCAAAAATTACATCTTTGGGGCGGCACTTGGTTGTTGAATGAATTGTTTCGTTGTACGCAATAATGGCATAATTTATCATAGACACAATATTTTCCGTTTTGAATTCGGGCTGCAATTTCATTAAGTGAACGTGTTCTATAAGGGTTGAATGAAGTCTCTCAATATTCGCATTACTTTGACCATGGGCAAAGCTCGTAATGTGAAGACTAATTTTGTGAATTTTAAAAAGTTCTTGAACTAATTTTCCAAATTCTGAGCCATTGTCCAGGGTTATTTCTTTCGGAATTCCTACGAACGCAAAGTAGCTTTCAAATGCTTTTTTGATCTCTAAAGAATATTTTGCCGGTAAACGGTATGCTTGAGCATGTTTGGAAAAAACGTCTATGATTGTTAAAAATACTTCTGACTCTATATGAAACAAATCGGCTTGTAATTTTTCAAATGGTCTATCTGGAGTGGGTGTTTTTTCAAATTTTAATTTAACAGGTTTACGGTCATACTTAGCGATTTCACAAATTTCACAGTTATCAATATATTTTTGCACAGACTCCTTAAGCTTAGGCCAATAATATTTTTCGAGTAATTGAGACGAAGTTTCTTGGATGCCACGATGGTTTGTAAAACTATCGTGTTGTTTTGAAATAAGAGCTATTTGATCTACAGGGTCCTCAACGTCTATCAGTATTTTAGTGTGTCTAATTAATTTTAATTTACAATCAGAAAAATGGTTTTGAAGCACTGGAGTTATAAACAGATAATCATCATAATTTTCAAAATAAATTCCGTATTTTATTTTTGCATACGTATAGCTTTTCAGAACCTTCAAAATAAATGCAATGGGATCTATTCTAGGTAATTTGACATAGACTCTCATTTTTGCATGATTAAACAATCGGTCTACTTTGATTGGCGGATCTGATTTGTTACTACGGCCTTTTAAGATAACAATTTGGTTAGCTTTAAAGTTTAAAGGAGTTTCTGAGATAGGAATCTCAAAAATTGGATTTTCTCTGTTAGTATGAATAGTAACATCAGAATTAGTTGATTCAGGAGTATTTTGAGGCTCATTGTTATGAGGAGGAGGTTGTTGACCTATTTCAGCCATCTCATCGAGTAAATTTAATTCTTCAGCTGTTTCAAAATCTAACGGGGGCATAACTTGCATAGAAATATTATCAATATTATCGTCAGAAACTGTGTTTAAGTTTACATTTGTCTCTAATCTGCTTAAGTAATCAGCGTTGGTATTTAATTTGCCCTTTTTATAATCAATAACATAGTCATATTCGTCTAATTTTAATCTCCAACGAGTCAGCTTTGAATTGGGTTCTTTAATTGAAAAAAGCCACTTCAAAGGTTGATGATCGGTGATTATTTTAAATTGACGGCCAAATAAATATGGTCGGAATTGTTTTACGGCCCACACTATTGCGAGACACTCTTTCTCAGTAGTACTATATTTCTGTTCAAAATCGTTCAGGGTTCTTGAAGCATAACAAATTGGTTTATCTTGGCCTATGGGACCTTGTGACAAAATTGCACCTACACCTACATTGGAGGCATCGGTTGTCAGAATGAAAGGCTTATTAAAGTCAGGATAGATCAAAATGGGGTCGTTACACAGAAGTTTTTTGCAATTTTCAAAACAATTCTTATAATCTTCATCCTCTACATTGATTTTTGTTCCCTTCTTTAGTCGTTTAGTCAGAGGTTTCGTTACATCCGCAAAATTTTGAATGGATTTCCGGTAATAACCTAACAATCCTAGGAAACCTTTAATTTCTTTCGTTGTTGTCGGGATTTTAAATCTTTGAATAGTTTTGATCTTTTCAGGATTTGGTTTTACTCCCCCTGGTGTAATTAAGTGCCCTAAATAGCCGACTTCTTTTCTAAGAAATTCACTCTTATCTAATTGAATTTTAAAATTAAATTTCCTGAGACGATCGAAAACTAGTTTACAATTAATCAAGTGCTCTTGAAGACTACTGGAAAAAATAATTATGTCATCTAAATATACAAGGCATACTTTATTAACTAAACCGCGTAAAATGTCGTCCATTACTCTTTGAAAGGTAGGGGGCGCGTTTTTTAAACCAAAGGGCATCCTTAAGAATTCGTAATGCCCGTGCTCTGTATTAAACGCTGTTTTAGCGACGCTATCTTCCTCCATCTGTGACTGATGAAATCCACTAGCCAAGTCTAGCGTAGTGAAATAGCTACAGTTGCCTAATTTATCTAAAATATCGGTGATATTTGGAATCGGTTATTTGTCACCGATTGTTTTATCGTTAAGTTTTCGATAGTCGATCACTACTCTCCATTTGGTTTTTCCAGACGCGTCTAATTTTTTGGGTACAACCCACACTGGTGAAGACCAGGGCGAATAGCTGGGTCTAATTATTTTTTGGTTCAACATTTTACGGACTTGGTCAAAAACTTCTTTCTTATGAATTTCTGGGTATCTATAAGTTTTAGTATAAATAGGATTTTCATCATTTGTTCTGATACTATGCTTAATTGCATGCGTAAATGTTAAGGGTTCATCTTCATTGTAAACAATATCTTGATAATCATAAATTAGTTTTTCCATTAATAGTCGTTCTTCCAATGACATATGCTCAGATCTGATGCGTGAAAAATCAAAGGGTGTCTTTGAGTTCTGAGACGGAGCCGAGCGTACGTCATGTTCATCTATAGTTTCGATTTCTAAAGAGTCAATTTTAATGAGTGACGGTTTATCTGAATTATTTGTGATTTGGCATTTGGCTCGGGAGTCATTTCAACGATCCCTTGGCGAATTTCTACATGATTATTAAATTTAATTTCTGGAATTAAACCATTTCCTTTTATTACATTTTTTATGGGAATAGAAATTACTGTGTCAGAATGAGGCTCAACTGTTAAAAAATAAGATTCATTTTTTGATACATATTCTAAAAGTTTAAATTTTATATTCTGCAATTTTAGCGCCTTATTAGGTATGTCTATGATACAATTTAATTTTTTCATGGCATCTAGTCCTAATAAGCAATCAAAATGGGAGTGAAATTCAAATAAATGAAAATGTAATGAGGTTTGTTTTGCGAAAATTGCAGGAGTTTGCAACGTTAAACTGCTAGTAGTTTTCTGGCTGCCAGTTGCAGTTTTTATTAAAATAGGGTCTTCAACAATAAATTTAGAAAATATTTTTTTTGCGACTGATGGCCGAATAAAAGATCGGGCAGAACCAGTGTCAATTAAGACCTTAAAATGGTGATCTGGCCACATAATATACGGAATGACAACAGTTTTGGTACGCAAATTTAAGCAGGCGATTGTTGAGGTTCTTTGATTGGTTCCGAGGCTGTTTCGTGAAAAAACTCGGAACTATCCTCAACTTGATAAAATTCCTGGCAATTATCAGAATTATCTGAATTTTCCTCAAAATTTTCAGGATTTTGAGTTTCAATATTATGTAGATTATTTTGAGCATTATTATTCCTATACGCTGGGTTGGTCACACAAATGCTCATCGGCTCAGGAGCGGGAAATCTTTGATTTTGATTCTGATAATTATTGTAGTTATTCTGATTGTTACGATTAAAATTATTGTTCGGATTGGAATTATTGTGTCTCCAATTGTTATTGAAATTTGAATTTTGTTGCACATTATTCTGGTTATTCCTAGCCTGGGAATTATTATTTTGAGGTCTTGCTTGATAATTATTATTGCCTCTGGGTGCAAAGTTTGATCTTTGCTGTTGTTGTTGATTAATACCACCATAGTTATTCGGACGGTTGGCTTGTTGTTGATTATTACCACCGTAGTTATTCGGATGGTTGGCTTGGGTGCGAAATTGCTGCTCGAAAATGTTTGGTTGAGCGTAACATGCTAATAGATTTTGGGCTTCGTTGATGCATGATGGATTTCTGGTTTTTAGGAATTGCCTAGTTGGTCCCCTCAGACCGTTAATTAATTTTCTTAATGAAAACTTATTAATTAAATCGTGTCTGTGATAGACAGCAGTTTGCTCATTTTGCTCTTCAATTGAAATTAATGCTTTCGTGTGATTTGTCACAGCAACTAACCTATTTAAGAACTCTAAAGCTGTCTCGGATTGTTTCTGTACCATGAAAGCTAATTCTTCGAGAAGGCAACTAGAATCGCGCTTATCTTGGTAAGAGGCAATCAGAGCGTTTCTCAAATCAGGCCATGTTAAGTGATTACCTAATGAGATTTGGGTGCTAGCCGTTCCTTTTATTTGGGCTTCTACATGGAAGAGGAATGGAGTTAAATGTTCATCGAATTCCTCCACTTGGTACTTATTAGCTGAATAATCTAAAATTCTAAGGAATTTTGGTAATTCCTCCGGTTTACCATAAAATTCTGGGACAATGGAAAAATCCTTACTATGGAAGTTTTCTTGGCGAAGCATGTTTTGGATGTTCATATTATCGACGTTATTATACTCTAAATCTTGTTCAAAATTATTTTCTAAGTTTTGTTCAACATTATTTTCTAAATTTTGTTCAATATTATTTTCTAAAATTAACGTTGCAGGTTGTAAAATATTTGTAGGTTGGTTGTTGTCGATTTCCGAATTTTCTTCTGTATTATTGTCTAAAATTAACCTAGCCGGTTTTAAGATGTTTTCCATCAAAGTTTTTTTTTTTTTTTTTTTTTTTAAATGGGGAAATCAATAAATCAGTGTGTGACAATAATGCAATATAAATATATGAATTACTCACAGAATAAAAAACACTTGAAACAACACTTGAAACATTTCGAATATCGAATGTTAAAGAAACAAAATAAATTGTCCGTAATAGATTCGTTTTTTGGATTGCAAATAAATGTTTAAAAACAACGCGTAAACCGAATCGCGAACTTTCGTCGGGGGTCGGGGACGCTTTTGCAATCCTACCGACTGCGCCAATTACACTATGCAACAAAATTTGACTTTTGGCTTGTCCACGGGTTGAGACCTATTTTTTCTGACTCCTAGTGACCAAAGAAGTCAGAAAATGGCCATGAAAGTGCCGGGAAAATGTGTATGCGCCCAGGACGCCGCCATTTTGAAAAATCAGAAATTCAGCCGACTTGCCGTCGGTTTTTTGAGGCTAGCGCCCTTAATTTTTACTCAAATGAAAAAAATGTGCATATAAAATGAAAGAGCATAAAATTTCCTACAAGATGAGTTACCTTGATTTGTTTTTTTATCAGCAAAAATATTCAAAAACTGAAGTTTTTTCAATTTTATTTTTTAAAAAATCAAAAATTTGACTATTTTTTTGATGAATTTTAGCTCATGCCGTCAAAAATAGAAATCCTAGAAAAGAACAGATTAATGCATTGAAAAGAGCGTTAAAGTGGCTACAAGATGATGTACTACAAAAGTTTTTTGTGATTCTTTTTTGCCACTTTTTAGCCATTAAAATGATTTTTCCCAAAATTCAGTTTTCTCCCTATATGCTCCCTAATTTACTAACGGTATCGTTCAATAACGTCGATTTGGTTCCTCTCATGCACCCTCGGACCAAAATAATCTGTTTTCCCATCAAAAGTGACCGCGTGAATAATGGCGAAAATCGAGTTGAGAACGAGTTCTCTCCTTTATTCGTCATGAATTCACCATGGGCGGCGCGTGGGGTCGAAAAAAAGGGAGGGCTAAAAAAATCATTTTTTTTTTCTTCGTTTTTTTCTTCTTTTCTTTAAGTGGTAGCCCCGCATCCTCAAAAAAGTGTGGGAGGAGGCTATAGCCCCAATAGCCCCATACACCCGCCGCCTTGCTCACACTTTGATGTAATGAAAAAAGACATATTTAATTTTTAAGATTTAGTTTACTTTTGCTCAATTGTAATTTGATTGTTCAGAAATTCTCAACTTCATTTGGTGGCCCTGAGGAAGGACATTTTTGACAAAACATATTTGAATTTTTATAAGATGCTTTAGTGAATTTGAAGCCTTGACTTGGACAGCAGGCTGAAGTCAAGCATAATTATGCGTGGCTTCTATACAAGTAACTGCAAAGTGCCAGGTCTAAATTTTAAGAAGGACATCAGGAACGGACACTGCATGTGCAATGTGCATACGTAACGACAGACAGTGCAACGGCTCTTTTCAGAGCCACCTAAAATGGCTAAAAATTGGCGCGCCACTTTTTCAAATTCTCTTTAAGTACTCTCTCATTTTTAGACCAGTATGGACTTAGGAATCTCATCACTCTCCCAAATATAACCGAACTGGAATATACTGATACCCAACCCGATTAAAAACCGTTCTTCTCAGGGCCACCACTTATTTCATCTCAGCACATCATTGATCCCATCCGCTCTATCCAGAGCAAATAATAACATGCATTTTTCTGAAACCAATATTGTTTTCCATAAATAACGGCTGAGTGTGAAATAAAAGTTCAAAAAATATCTGCCTTTAGCAGATGATATTTTTTTTTTTTTTTTTTTTTTTTTTTTTTTTTTTTTTTTTTTTTTTTTTAAAAGCATGGGATATTTGAGAAGAACTGAATGCATGCGTAGACACATTTAATGTAAATATGGGAATTAAAGGTTATGAGTCAAGCTTTTTTCACCATTATTCACGGTCACTTTTGATGGGAAAACAGATTATTTTGGTCCGAGGGTGCATGAGAGGAACCAAATCGACGTTATTGAACGATACCGTTAGTAAATTAGGGAGCATATAGGGAGAAAATTGAATTTTGGGAAAAATCATTTTAATGGCTAAAAAGTGGCAAAAAAGAATCACAAAAAACTTTTGTAGTACATCATCTTGTAGCCACTTTAACGCTCTTTTCAATGCATTAATCTGTTCTTTTCTAGGATTTCTATTTTTGACGGCATGAGCTAAAATTCATCAAAAAAATAGTCAAATTTTTGATTTTTTAAAAAATAAAATTGAAAAAACTTCAGTTTTTGAATATTTTTGCTGATCAAAAAACAAATCAAGGTAACTCATCTTGTAGGAAATTTTATGCTCTTTCATTTTATATGCACATTTTTTTCATTTGAGTAAAAATTAAGGGCGCTAGCCTCAAAAAACCGACGGCAAGTCGGCTGAATTTCTGATTTTTCAAAATGGCGGCGTCCTGGGCGCATACACATTTTCCCGGCACTTTCATGGCCATTTTCTGACTTCTTTGGTCACTAGGAGTCAGAAAAAATAGGTCTCAACCCGTGGACAAAATGGCTGTTGCATAGTGTTATATTTCGGGAGCTTTCCCTAAAGTTTTTAAAAAAAACTTTTAATTTCAAATAAAATAAAACATAGTTTTTAATAAGCGAATTAATAAAAATATATAATGAATTGAGATAAAGGAAAAAAAAACAGGAAAAACAAATAATAACAATTGAACAATTGAACAATGGAACAATTGGATATCGCGATGATCAGCAAAAATTAAGGTAAAGTAACTTTAAAAGTTTTACAGGAATAGGATCGACATGATCAGCAAAAATAAGGAATGAATATAAAGGAGCCCAATGCTCAGAGGGAGAGACTTCGATCAGTGTCAAAAAGAATCTGACGGTGATGAGCAGGTCTAGCTTCGTGGACGAAGCTAGATTTGGTGGGTGGATTAATTTTATAGTCCAGATTTGATATCTGGACTTTTATGACTTTTTCTATACTTCTATATGAGTAATTTACATAACTCGCGTCCGAATCCTTTGTGTTTGTATACCTGCTCTTGGAACAGTTGAGTGAGTCAAAATACGCGTTCAACAACTCGTTCATTTAATTGGTTCAGGGCCCTTGATCGGAGGTTCGGAGTGGTGACGAGCCAGCTCCTCACCGTTGAGAGATGTAACGGTGATGGGGGAAGGGGGGGAGAGATATTCACGAGATTCGGAAAAGAATCGGATTGTAAATGTGTCAAAACCGGTTTGACATGGGTCAATTTCCTATGTGTGTGTGTGTGTGTGTGTGTATAAACTCAGTATTTTTTCTTCGTGTGCATCGAAGACAACTGAAGTCAACAGAGTCCGAGAACTTGACTTTTTGTAAAATGGGGCCCCGGTTTTGTGCAAAATAAAATCAACAAAGGCATCAAATGACTCCAAATGAAAAATTTAAACGTGTCTGAGTGTTTGATTGTACGTATTAAAAAATTTCTCGAAAATACACAATATAACCCGACTATGTAAGTTTTGATTCATATCCTGAAAACGAAATCTCCAAAACACACACGGCCACCAGAGGGCACCTCTTCCACTGTATTATATTATTCATTGTATACAGCAAAACGAGAGTAAGAAGCTTGCCATATACTTCGTATGGCACGCTTAAAATTAAAGTTTAATATTTTTTTTTTTTTTTTTTTTTTTTTAACATGCAGTTGTACTGCATGTTTTTCTTATGGGTTCGCGTCGATTTCGGCCATAAACTGCCTCCATAAAAACTGATATTTTTTGGCTAGGTACCGAACGTGCGTTGTCAGATTGCCGCACATAATGATCGCATTTTGATTTGCGGTAGATTCTGTTTGTTTCAATATATTGTGGAGTGGCAACGCGAAAAGCTTTCCTATCTTTTAACACGGCACAAAACGAATCGCGCACCATTCTGGGGTTTTCGATATTCTTTATCCTTGTTTGGTCCGCCGCGGACCCAAATTAAATCCTAGGCGGTCAAAAATCGATCAGTTCAAAGTCGAACAACAAGTATTCTAGCTGGGTACTAAAGATGATTTTAGGGGGTTTATTTGGCAAGGTGTTTATTCCTGCATTGTCCTATATCCATCGGAGAATATTATTGGATGGATCGATAATTCTTGTGATATTTTATGTCTTTGTATTTTTGACCACTTAGGACTTGATTTGGATCCACAGTGCGCCGTTTGAATTTTTGAGTTATTGAGTATTGACTCTGAGTTTTTGATAAGGATTTGTCTCCGTTATGTATGAATTTCTATTATTGCGGTAGTTTCTTTATTTTGTCTGTGATTACAAACGAGCTATATCTTTATCTAGTGCGGAAGCTGTGGTCAACCTGCGTAAGTAACCACCTCGGAGATTTTAACCAACCCATTGATTCTAATTAATGTGTTGTTTACATTCGACCACACTGCTTGACCTCTCCGGTGCTTTGTCATTTTCTCGTGCATGTAATTAGTTTAATCGTTTTTAGTGAGTATGCAATTTAAAGAAAATTATCTGGAAACTATTTTCGAATGAATACGACTGCAGTCAAACCACTTCTTCAGATTTTTCCTTATTAATCCATTGAAGGGCTATGATTTCAACCAATGTGTGCGATCGCTAGAGTCTGTGATCTATTCGCCACATTTTCGTATGATGGCACAAATTTTCTTTGTTGTGTCTCTCTCAACATTTATATGCAAAGTGAACTCTTTTCGGAGCTCTCATCAGAATTTTTGTCGTTTAACCGTGCCTGAGATTTAACTGGATCCAGACCGATTTTGTTCCATATCCTTGAAGTTAAGATGGATTACATGTAGGTACCATCTTCTCTCTTTTCAAGGTTCAGTTCTAGTCTTGAAAATGTGTAGCTGGTCTTCAACTGTTTCTAAATCCTCAAAGTTTTGGTTGTGGATTTTTCACTGGCTGCTCCAGTCTAAGAAACGTCTATCAGCAGTCGCAAAAGTATCAGACAAGCTAATCCATATGAAGATACGGTAGACCTCCAAAGCTAAATTTTGACCCAGTCGTGGATCCGTATGAATTAAATCGCACTACTGTGAGTAATAGAACTTATGCTAGTTATACGCATTTTGAACCTCTGATTAGTCCAACATTGATTGTTAAAGTATTGTGACCTTTTTGTTATCTGATCAGTACTTATAGGTTAGTTACAGTGGTAACAGAGTGAAGCATTGTTGTTGGGCGGGGACTCAAGGTTGCATCTGATGAAAAGGTAAGTATTCTAGGGTGGTTAGCCACAATTTGTGACCGCTTTATTGAACTGAAGTTTTAAGTAAATTGTGGCATTAGCGAATCTATACGCAGCAGGAAGTTTTATCCATCAAATATTCTCTTTAGCCGTCTTAAGAAACCATTCAAACGTACAGTGATTATTCTATTTGTGAAGATTTTCTGTCACTTGATCTGCTCCCTCTGAGCACCGAAGCTACCAATTCATTCAATGAGATTATTTCGAAAAAGGTTCCGGCTTGAGCTCTCGTACGAGTTGGTCGCGTAGCGGAACATGCTCTCTTATCAGATCGTGTGCCGTGATGTTAACTTTTCGAATCTAAACGCGCCGCTGAACGTTCTCAACTTTATAGTTTCTTTTTTTTCTTTCTTTATTCCCCCCATAATGGGTGGGAATAATTTTTAGCGTTTCATACAAATAAATCATCTCGTCATTATGATCCCGTGTTACGCTCACAACACAGTGCACTGTGCAATATGCAAATGTATTAAACATCGAGTTACAGACTGTAGTGACCAAATATGCCAAATGAGCGAGAAAATAGAACTCTTACCAGTTTTCTCTCACAACCTTTCTTCAGGTACGTGGGTCTCTTAGAACTATTAGCCCTGTAAATTCAAAGCTGGGCGCTCAAAAAGCAAATTTACCTCAGATACCAATATAGCAAACAGCACTCCCTCTTTTTCGGAATCTGGTGACAATGATACACTCATTAAATTCCTGAAGGAACAAAATGCCCAATTACAACTGCAGATTCAAGATCTAACAAATAAATTGAAGATATTAACTGAAAAATTATCCGTTCCTGACAACCAACTACAAGGATTTGTCACAACATCCGTTAAAAGAAAAATAGCAAAGGAGCTGAAGATCAACGCAAGAAGGTCCTTTTCTATAGCTGCAAAAAACACCAATAACAAATTTGAACTACTATCCGAGGAGGAGGATACTGATGAGTCAACCCATGAACCCGATCTATCTTTAGGGTCAGATGAGGAAGTCTTTCACTCCCCCTCCAGATCAAACAACCCTGTAATAAAAAAATTCGCCAAGCGAGTCCAGCAAAGACAAGAGGCCCAACAACGCCAACACCAACAGCAACAACGGAAAACAGTAGATAAAACTATCGCAAAGGGTAAGAAAAACACTTTCGTATCTACCCCCTCTACACAACAAACTACTATCAAAAGAGCCAAAGTTGTAAAACCACCACCTATTATCACGGCCACGGATACTGATTTTGTATTTTTATGTAATGTGCTTAAAAACGTAGACAGGACTAAATGGTCATCCAAGATCCTGCCACAAAATTGTTTTAAAATTAATCCGTTAGATGATGACACACATGCGGTTATTATCAAATCTCTCAAGGAGAATAATTTGCAACATAATACTATGAAAACAAAAATTGACATCCTACATGAGTGATGGCAAAAGGGGCTGCACCACTCCATGACCCTAAATGAAATCCTGGAGGATTTAACCTTCCAAGGTTTCAAACCTATCGATGCAATCAATATAATCAGGAAAGATAGGAAACCTACTTCGAAAAATGATACAAATTCTCAAGTTACCCCCGATAGTCCAGATTTATCTCCTTCCAAATCAAATGCAGAGATGGAAACAGCAGAGGAGAGTAATAAACTTGCTTACACTAACCGTGCAACAGGTAATGATATCAAAGAAAAAACTAAAGATAGTCAGGAACCGCCTCCTATTATTTCCGAAAACTCCCCTAGTTAAGAAGCAGCTCAAGCTCCCACCATTTCAACAACTATGGAACCTAACTTTGAAACAATAATAACTCCACTGAATCTTTTTGCAGTATCATTTGAAAAATCTGATGATATTGAGAAAATTTTTGAAATTAAAACAATTGCTAATAAGCTTGAAGTGATTGAACCAGTTCGCCCGAACCCGAAAACCACCCCAGTTCAATGCAAAGCATGCCAAGCCTTCGACCATACAGCTGAATACTGTAACTACACCCCTCATTGTGTCAGATGTGCCCAAGAACATCTAACCACGGATTGTCCACTACCTAAAGAACATCGCACAATCCTTATGGGAACTGGCTTACCCCTAAATGTTTTTTAAGTATTATAAATCGAAAGATTATCACTTAAAAAGAAAAAGTTCTCACGGCACCAAAGTGATCCCATGTCCAGTTTTTTAGCTATTAAAGCTCAAAGACGGGAACTACTTCTCTCGTGCGTCGGCGCGCAATGATGAAGTAGTGCCGGCCGCCTCACAACTCAGCTCAACGTAGAGTGTGGTCGGCCCATTTCAATCATTCATTCACTCACTCGACCACCTGCCGAAGTCTCTCTTTCTATTCCACTGCTCGTCTCTCTCTCCCTCACCCGCACGCTATTCTTTTCCCACCCGTTCTGTATGATCGACGAAAAATAAGTGATCACATTGCTTCAATGCGATCGGAAAAGTGTTTCTGTTTACATTCCGTAATCGGTATCCTCAGGGGAGAGGGGAGGTTGAAGCTGGAGTATCAACAACTTCGGTATCTTAAAGGGTCTGAGGCGCCACGCGCGACTACTGATTACGAGAGATATGACAGTAAAGTAAACTAATGTGACCGAAAGAATTCGGAAGAAGCAAGAAAAGCCGGGAAATGTGTAAACACGGAATCGGACGAATTGTTTTTGCTCGTCTCTTGGAACCCAAAGGTGCTCGGGTGATAAAAGAAAAGAATATCGTGCGGGGAGCGGGTGAATGAATGATCGAAATGGGCCGACCACACTCTACGCTGAGCTGAGTTGTGAGGCGGCCGGCACTACCTCATCATTGCACGCCGACGCACGAGAGAAGTAGTTCCCGTCTTTGAGCTTTAATAGCTAAAAAACTGGACATGGGATTACTTTGGTGCCGTGAGAACTTTTTTTCTTAAGTGATAATCTTTCGATTTATAATACTTAAAAAACATTTAGGGGTAAGCCAGTTCCCATAAGGATTGTGCCATGTCCTTTATCCCCAACCCTAAGTGTGCAAACTACGGACAAAACCACCCTGCCAAGTATCTAGGTTGCCTGATTGCAAAAGAGGTGGCACAAGAAAAGAAAGCAACTCTGAAACGTTCTCTATAGATAAAAAAATTAACACTACAACTGAGAAACGATTGCAACAAGGTCCTGCCCCTAAAACTACCCTTAAGAAAGGAGTCTCCTTTCGAGAGCCCAACCTTTTAGACCAACGAGAACTCTCAGCTCTTGGGAAGACTTAAAATAACGCTCAATCTCCCCCTTCAAGCTCTCAAGGTATCCATCTACAACAACAACCTCCATCATATATGGAGTTGACATTGACCAAAATCTTGTTTACCCACACAGTCCTGACTGAGAGAGTGGCCAAGTTGGAAAAATAACGCCCCATCCAGGCGGCTGGATCTAGACCAATTCATAGAAATGGCAGACGTAATTAAAGTCGCATGGGTCATTCCACATAGGATCAACCAATGTTGTTCCTTGACCATCCCAGAAAAATTCCAAACTTCGGTAGTCGGTTTCTATATGCATGGATGTGACAAAAACGATTTTTCAAATTTTTTGGAGTCCCCCAATTGCCGTGGCGGCCATTTTTAGGTTAGGACCCCCCCCCCCCCTCTAAATTTGAGCGAAATAGGGGCTTACGAAAACTTGCATAACTTTTTCTTGTGAATGAGCTTCAGACTTTAAAAAAGAACCAAATTGTAGCTAAAAAAAGAAACCATCTTTTAATCTTAGTCCGGTTTTTCTTGCATTCAAAAATCATAACCTAAATGAGGTCAAAGCCTTAGGCAAAAATCAGTCAAATTTTGCGTTTTTGAGATAACATTTTGGAATGAAGGAAAACAGTTTAGGGCTCCCAAATTTTTTTCCGAGTCGTCCTATAATCAAAGACCTCACAAAAAAATTTGGGCCTCTAACCTCACTCCAAGTTTTTTAAAAAGGCCCTCAAAAATTGAAATTTACAAAAAATGGCCAAATTCAAGGGGCCATCAGTTTTTTTTGTCTGAACGAAAAACTATGAAATTCTCAGGAATTGTATTCCTTTAGTAGGGCAATCGATTGGCGTAAAGTTTTTGTCGGGCAATGCTTCGTTAATTTTTGATGATCGATTCAAAACGGCAAAAATTACGATTTCTGGTGAAAATCGCGTAACTCTCTATATCGAAACATATCGAAAAGTGTCGATGGAATCGAAAAAACTGGACATGTTTTTCGTAGGTAGGCCCTAACAGGAGACTCAAATTTGACTTGCGATATCTCGACTGCAAAAAAAGGTATTGACTTCCGGTTTGCGTTAAAATGCTTGGTTTTTTCAGTGCTTTCGAGTGATGTATCACACAATAGGATCCATTTTTTACAGGTTCGAATGGTCGAACTCGAACTTCTATTTTCGATAAACGAATGAGAAAAACGATATCGAACTTAAATATGCGCCAAAATGCACAACTTTTTACGCATTTTCGAATGAGGTATGAAATAAAAACAGGGGTTGCTATTTGAAAAGTTTAATTAATCGAGGTTTTCCAGCCAAAACTTTTTAGGAGCCTAAAAGTTGACTTCCGGTTTATTCGATTATAAATTCGTATTTTTTTCTTGAAAGCAGCCATCAAGTAGAGTATTTTGCATGTGCAGTTTTTGTTTTAAGACTCTTTTTGTAGGAGTTACAAATTTTTGAAAATGGGTCCTAAATCGAACTTCGACCTTCGACATCTCGAACACGAAAAGAGATATAGATTTCCGGTTTAAACTAAAATGCTTAGAATTTGACGTGCTTTTTAATGATATCACAAGATAGGGGTTGCCAGTTGAAAATTTCCAGATAAGGGAGGTGCCCCCCTGAAAACCCTCCAAAAACCAAGTTTTGGATAGTGACAGTAGTTTTAAATGAAACTTCAGGTCCGAGTTACTGTAAAACCAATTTTTCCCGATTCTTTAAGGTCACCCGTTCATGAAAACCATAGTGAGCAGGTTACGTGAAACACCCTGTATATCGAAATATATCAAAAAGCATCGATGGAATCGAAAAAACTGGACATGTTTTCCGTTGCTGAGATAGTTTCGCACAAGAAAAGTTCTTAACGGTTTTACAAACCCACAACTCCTAAGTTCTCAAAAATGCGATTTAAGTTTACGGAGATTTTTGGAGAAATTGAGACTCGCGTGACAACGCAATATGTTATTTCGATCGCCTTGCCGGAGCGTCATCATGGCATGCGAGTCTCAATTGCTCGAAAAATCTCGTCAAACTTACATTGCGTTTATGAGAACTTCGGAGTTGTCGGAGTGTAAAACAGTGATGAACCTTTCTTGTTCGAAAATATCTCAGCAACGAAAAAGATACCCAGTTTTTTTCGATTTCATCGATACTTTTCGATATATTTCGATATAGAGAGTTACGCGATTTTCACCAGAAATCATAATTTTGGCCGTTTTGAATCGACCATCAAAAATTAACGAAGCATTGCCCGAAAAAAACTTCACGCGAATCGATTGCCCTACTAAAGGAATACAATTCCTGAGAATTGCATAGTTTTTCGTTCAGACAAAAAAAACTGATGGGCCCTTGAATTAGGCCATTTTTTTCTAAATTTCAATTTTTGAGGACCCTTTTAAAAAATTGGGAGTGAGGTTAGGGGCCCAAATTTTTAGTGAAGTCTTTGGTTATAGGACGACTCAGAAAAAAATTTGGGAGCCCTAAACTGTTTTCCTTCATTCCAAAATGTTATCTCAAAAACGCAAAATTTGACTAATTTTTTCCTTAAGTTTTGACCTCATTTCGGCTCTGTTTTTTAAATGCAAGAAACCCCGTACTAAGATAAAAATATGGTTTCTTTTTGTAGCTACGATTTGGTTCTTTTTTTAAAGTCTGAAGCTCATTCACAAAAAAAGTTATGCAAGTTTTCGTGAGTCCCTATTTCGCTCAAATTTAGTGGGGGGGGGGGGGCTAACCTAAAAATGGCCACCACGAGAACTGGGGGACTCCAAAAAATTTGAAAACATCGTTTTTGTCACATCCATGCATATAGAAACCGACTACCGAAGTTTGGAATTTTTCTGGGATGGCCAAGGAACAACATTGGTTGATCCTATGTGGAATGACCCGCATGCTTCAACTGTAACGGTCTAAATTTTAGATCAGACGAAACTGACCGTTACATTGTCGATGGTGATTTTGAGATAGTTATTTTTTCGAAACCCATCTAGCTCCAGGATTGCATTACCGTGGGAAACTCAGAGGATGCTCTTATTATCGTGTCGACCACCCTAGCTGTAATCGTAGGGGTGTAACGGACTGTTAATTAAAACTAACATAGCTCACTTTTATGATCCAAATTTAAACGTGTCAACCGAATGCATACAGGCTGTGGGGGTCAGTATTAAGACAAATCTCGGTGACATTTCTGTCGGAGCTGTGTACTGCCCCCCCCTTCCAACGCTAGGGGATTCGATAAACAAACTCTCTTAGATTTTTTCGACTCCATCCAAAAAAGGTTTATTCTTGGGGGGTGATTGGAATTCAAAACACACAAATGTTGGGTGTAGAGTTAACAACCCCAGGGGTAGACATATTCTTCCTGTCTTTCGAGAAATTAACGGTGCACATGGAACCGATAGGTTTCCCACTAACTATCCTTCTGATCCAGATAAAATACCCGATATTCTAGATTTCTTCATCATTAAAAATGTTTTTCGGAACTATTCGGCTGTGGGATCTGATCTTGACATGAAGTCTGATCATATACCCATCAAATTGGCTATGCATAACTCAACCACTCTCCGGAAATGTAATCACGTTACCAATTCGGGGACCGACTGGGATAAATTTAGGTCCATTCTAAATTCTCAAATCTCTCGTCTCAGAATCGACTCTATTGTGATTTTGGAAACAGAAGCTGAAAATTTATCGGGTTTGATAATATCAGCTGCACAAAAAGCGGCCCGGTTAGAAAATACAATAAGTCTAACTTTACACTGCCCCGGGAACTACGAGACTTGATTCAAGAGCGGAGATGCGCTCGTGCCAAATGGAACAAGTCGCGTTTCAACCGAGACAGGCAATACTTCAATAAAGTGAATCGGATTACTACCAATAAAATTTCTGAGTTCCGTGAGAACAAAACTCGCGACTTTCTACAATCATTGAATCCAACTTTCCAGACGGATTATTCATTGTGGAAAGTTACAAAGTATTTAAAAAAAGATGAAAGATTCAAACAAACACCTTCAAAGACCAGATGGGACTTGGACCAGGTCGTACCAGGAGGCGGCCGATGTGTTTCGACGCCATGCCATCTGGCAGACGTTTTCCAACCCCATCAAACGGACGGTCCACTAAGATTTACATCTGGGCACCAAGATGAAAAATTAACCCCCCACCCAATTGACGAATTTGCAAAAATTTCTCGTCGTGAAGTGGCTGTTATGGTTAAAGAGCTTGATTCAAAATGGGGGTTTTTATCCCCCCCCCCCTACCGATTTTCTTGAAACTTTGTATTTTGGTAGTACTTGATATGAGTAGTCTTTTTTTTTCAAATAAATTTTTCCTAAAAACAATTAGGGGGGAGTTACAGTGTTGCAAAGTTGCACCTTTCAAAAATTCATAACATTCGCGTAAATCATCCGATTGATACGCGGTTTTCACCAAAAGATGCGGATTGTAAAGCACTATTATGCCATTTAAACGGAATTCAATAATTTTTGGCTTAGATATCGACATTTTTGTGATTTTTAGGCCACTCAAAATCTACTTAAACTGAAATAAAAAAAATGGTATTTTTCGATTTTGACCGGGTTGAATTATGTTATTCTTCTTTAAATTCTGCGTAAAATGAGCCCAAACAGAATGCAGGGCGATTTTTTGTTTCGGAGTTATGCATTTTTTAATAAACGAAAATCGAGTTTTTTAGGGTACCCATGTGCGTTCGATAGAGAGGCTTAAGTCAAATAAATGGAAACTGTATTTTTTGATTTTGATCAAATTGAAATATGTTATTCCTACTTAAATTCTGCGTAAAATGAGCCCAAGCAGAATGTGGGGCGATTTTTCGTTGCGGAGCTATGCGCGTTTTAGTAAGCGGAAGTCGAGCGTTCTATGGAGAGGCTCAAAGACGTGGGTAGCCCGGGTAGCCTCAACCACTCGACTTCCGCTTACTAAAACGCGCATAGCTCCGCAACGAAAAATCGCCCCACATTCTGCTTGGGCTCATTTTACGCAGAATTTAAGTAGGAATAACATATTTCAATTTGATCAAAATCAAAAAATACAGTTTCCATTTATTTGACTTAAGCCTCTCTATCGAACGCTCATGGGTACCCTAAAAAACTCGATTTTCGTTTACTAAAAAATGCATAACTCCGAAACAAAAAATCGCCCTGCATTCTGTTTGGGCTCATTTTACGCAGAATTTAAAGAAGAATAACATAATTCAACCCGGTCAAAATCGAAAAATACCATTTTTTTTATTTCAGTTTAAGTAGATTTTGAGTGGCCTAAAAATCACAAAAATGTCGATATCTAAGTCAAAAATTATTGAATTCCGTTTAAATTGCATAATAGTGCTTTACAATCCGCATATTTTGGTGAAAACCGCGTTTCAATCGGATGATTTACGCGAATGTTATGAATTTTTGAAAGGTGTAACTTTGCAACACTGTAACTCCCCCCTAATTGTTTTTAGGAAAAATTTAATTGAAAAAAAAGACTACTCATATCAAGTACTATCAAAATACAAAGTTTCAAGAAAATCGGTGGGGGGGGGGAGGAAAACCCCATTTTGAATCAAGCTCTTTAAAATTAAAACTAAAAAGCCCCTGGGATGGAATTGATCACGGGAGAGATATTAAAGCAGCTTCCTAATATGGCTCTAAAAAAACTGGCGGATTTATTTAATGCAGCACTGGAGCTCAGACGTGTCCCTTCTGCTTGGAAAAAGGCAGATGCAATTCAAATCTCAAAAAGCGGCAAGCCCCCAGCGCTCGCCTCATCCTATCGCCCCATATCTCTTTTGTCAATTGTGGGTAAACTCTTCGAGCGTCTTCAGCCTATGATTGACGAACACAAAATTTTGTCACCCCCCCCCCAATTTGGATTTAGGCAGGGACACTCCACTATAGAGCAGGTCCACCGAATCGTAAATCTGGTCGAAAGAGCCGTGGAACACAAGCTGGTGTGTTCTGCGGCCTTCTTAGATATTGCGCAGGCCTTCAATCGTGTCTGGATTGAGGGACCGTTATTCAAAATTTTTAAACTTCTTCCCATTAATTACTACGAGATTCTGGTATCGTACCTCTCGGACCGCTCTTTTCGAGTCAGGTACGGGGATGCGGTATCAGAATTTTTAAAAATCTCCGCTAGTGTACCACGAGGCTCAGTCTGTGGACCTATCTTGTTCTTGATTCATCTCAGCTACTTTCCAAAAATTTCAAGAGTGAAAAAGGCTAAGTTTTCTGATGATACAGCCCTTGCTTCCATTGGACACGATCCAAGGCAAGCCAAAGAGGACTTGCAGGGGGATGGGCTTGGTGAGACTTCTGGTTACTGTAAAAGGTGGCGAATTCTGCTTAATTGCCAGAAGTCTCAGCATGTCAGCTTCACGAACCGCAGATTCCATCCAGCTCCCGTCTACCTGGACGGGAATCTTATCCCTCAAACAAAAACCGCCGATTATTTGGGTATGCTGCTTGACTAAAAACTCACGTACGGGCCGTATATCCAGAGAAAAAGGTGCCAAGTATTAGACAGATTCAAACGAATGTGGTGGCTCTTCCGACCAGGAAATGGACTCTCCCTAGCTAACAAAATTCTCCTTTACAGAATGATAATAAAACCAGTGTTCACATACGGTTGCCAGCTCTGGGGGTGCGCTAGCCCAACCCTCATCAACCGTATCCAAACAGCGGAAAATTATATACTGCGCGGACTCTTAGGTGTCAAATGGGATGATTACATCAGGAATGATGTAATCCACCATATGATCGGAGTCCCCACAGTGCAAGATACCATAACTAAGTTATCGTTGGGTTATGCTGAACGACTCACACATCCTAACGAGTTCTTTACAAAGTTCGAACAAGCCGTCAATGAACTCCAGCAAACCGGTGAAGCAGTTCAGGAATAGGATAAAATCAATTACTTATTGTTAAGTTTGCCAGACTCCATGTCCCATTTGGCTGATGTAGTCGATGCAGTTCCCCCGGAAGACAAAACTGTCACTTATCTCAAGCCCAAGATTATGTTTGCGCATCAGAAGAAAGCAAACAATGAAGAAACCGTTGAAGATTTAACCAAAGCCTCCAAGCCTTCCGCATCAATGCACCATCAACTCAAAGCAGCCAACAGTGTGAGGTCATTCAAAAATGGTAGAAGTCGTTCTTATGGTGGAAGTTACCCGCAGTCTAGAGGTCACAACAACTATAATACAAGTTACCAATCTTACCCTCAAGATCAACAGTACTCTGGCCAATCTTTTCATAGGAATCATTCTAGAAGCTACTCCAGAGGTCACTTAAGAAACGGATCACACTAAAGGCTTAATTGGTGCGGAAACTTCAAAACCCGTAGTGGATACCATTCCAAGTCAGTGTGCAACTGTCAGTCTAATTGTCAATCCAATTCTCAATCCAATTCTTCAAGGTCAGTAAATTATTATCACACCAATTGCCAATCTATTGATAGTGATGAGCATTCTTTTACTGTAGGTTTTATTAATTCTCCCCCTAAAATTTTGAATAGTTCTACTTTTTACGCTTCAAAACCTAGTAATGAGCGAAAAAATGTATATTGGCTGTTAGATTCGGGGACAAGTGTCCATATTATTACCGATGAAAATTTCTTTATGGATTATTTTTACTTAAAGGAACCCATGAATATTAAAGTTGGGGATGGTTTCTCATCACGGTCTGAAATTATTGGCAAAATTCAAGCCTTTTCAAATGTAAATGGTCACTTAGTTAAAATTAATTTAACCAATGTTTATTTTTTACCAAAAATGTCTAGAAATTTACTGACAAGGGGAGGTCGCCGACTTGTCACTCTCGATTTTGTTCAAATTTCGCAGAGAGGTAGTTCATATGAAACTATTAGACCCGTGTTTCAGCGTTTCTTCCAATGGGCCCTTTAAAGCCCCGAAATTTAAAGTTGAAAATTCGACTTTTTGGGCCGATTTTCGTCTCTTTGCCAATTCTCGCTCTTAAGTGCGGTTCTTTCCGCCACGTAATCATCGGAGCGGGCGTGGCGTACTGGCAACCTGCTCGCCTTGCACCCGGTGAACCGAGGTTCGATCCTGGCCGCAATGTACTACTTTTTGCACTGTTTTTCTTCCCCATTTCTTTCGTAAGATACTTTTCATCTTTAAGGTATCAGTTTGCATCGAAATTAACTAATAAGAATTCGGGACGTAAGTCATGCCAGATTTTAAAGATGAGACAGCGACACTGTCAGTATCAGGCCATTCGCGTCGTTACCACGTGTGCGGCGTATTTAACTATAATTTTCGATTTTTTGTTCTTGGTTATGGAAACTAATGCGAACACACAGTTCAGTTCGTTTTTAGAATATTATAACCCACAAGATATTACGGACGCTTTTTTTTCGTACGAAAATATTCTACGCAATCAAAAGATTCTGATCGGTCAGAGAAATTCGATCATTTCACGAAAGGGACAACTTTTCGGACAAACGTTCGCGTGGAGTGTCCAAAAAAAATTCTTAATTTTTTGATTATTATTAAATATTTTTAATAAATTAAGAAATTTTTTTGGACACTCCGCGCGAACGTTTGTCTTAAAAGTTGTCCCTTTCGTGAAATGATCGAACTTCTCTGACCGATCAGAATCTTTTGATTGCGTAGAATATTTTCGTACGAAAAAAAAGGCGTCCGTAATATCTTGTGGGTTATAATATTCTAAAAACGAACTGAACTGTGTGTTCGCATTAGTTTCCATAACCAAGAACAAAAAATCGAAAACTATAGTTAAATACGCGGCACACGTGGTAACGACGCGAATGGCCTGATACTGACAGTGTCGCTGTCTCATCTTTAAAATCTGGCATGACTTAAGTCCCGAATTCTTATTAGTTAATTGCGATGCAAACTGATACCTTAAAGATAAAAAGTATCTTACGAAAGAAATGGGGAAGAAAAACAGTGCAAAAAGTAGTACATTGCGGCCAGGATCGAACCTCGGTTCACCGGGTGCAAGGCGAGCAGGTTGCCAGTACGCCACGCCCGCTCCGATGATTACGTGGCGGAAAGAACCGCACTTAAGAGCGAGAATTGGCAAAGAGACGAAAATCAGCCCAAAAAGTCGAATTTTCAACTTTAAATTTCGGGGCTTTAAAGGGCCCATTGGAAGAAACGCTGAAACACGGGTCTAATAGTTTCATATGAACTACCTCTCTGCGAAATTTGAACAAAATCGAGGTTGACAAGACGGCGACCTCCCCTTGTGAGTATGTCTTGCTTAACGCAATTTTAGGTAATAGAGTCACTTTTAATGATAATTGTGCAAGAATTTTTAGCCCAAATAATGTTTTAAATACAATTGCAAAAGGAGAAAATAATTTGTATGAAGTTGAAACGTTACTAGAGGTAAGACCCCCACCTGTTAGAAATATTTATGCCAACAATATTGAAATGACGAACCTAGAAAAATGGCATAGAACTCTTGGTCATGTGAATTTCAAAGACTCAGAAAATCTTAAAAATTTCAACTTACTGGATGGTCTTCCAAAAACCTTTGAAAAAGAAGTTTTAAAATGTGAAAGAGGTTGTTTCATCGCCCATAAGGAATGGGCTGAGAATGGATTGCCTACATTATTTCAGAGCTGATAGAGCTATTCACAGGGCATCTAACGGTGGCCTATTTTTTATTTTTTTCCCTCTTAGGACCGGGGGGAGGGGCGGGAGGTCAAAGGTAAAACGGTTTTTCGGTCATAACTTTTTAACGAATAAAGATATCAAAACGAACCTTGTTTTTAAACGAAAGATCTTTTAAAGACCTATCTTTTGATGTGTATGAGATTTAAAAAATATTGATTTTTAGTTGAGTTATTGCATTTTCAAAATTTTTAAAAAATTCCAAAAAATTGGTTTTTTGAATTTTTTTCACATGAGGATCGCACGGAGGAAAACGAAAAACCACTTCTAAGAAAGCCCTTTCTTTTCCGGTTAAAATGAGCTAAAGTCCATTTTCGGGAAATGATTTGTCTTTGAGTTATAAATTGTTAAAGTGTCAAAAATCGCTATTTTTGCGTTCTCAGCAGCAGCGACGGGGACGAGAAAAATCATTTTTCCGCATGTAGTCGACAAAATTCAATGGAAATCGGTAAACGGGGGATTTTTAGGTCGCAGATATCAATTCTGCGGTCAGATTTGAAGAATTATGAAATCCAAGATGGCGGCCGCCCTCTATATACTCGGCAGCCATCTTGGATTTCACAATTCTTCAATTCTGACCGCAGAATTGAAATTTGCGACCTAAAAATCCCCCGATTACCGATTTTCATTGAATTTTGTCGACTACATACGGAAAAATGATTTTTTTCGTCCCCGTCGCTGCTGCTGAGAACGCAAAAATAGCGATTTTTGACACTTTAAAAATTTATAACTCAAAGACAAATCATTTCCCGAAAACGGACTTTAGCTCATTTTAACCGGAAAAGAAAGGGCTTTCTTAGAAGTGGTTTTTCGTTTTCCTCCGTGCGATCCCCATGTGAAAAAAATTCAAAAAACTAATTTTTTGGAATTTTTAAAATTTTGAAAATGCAATAACTCAACTAAAAATCAATATTTTTTAAATCTCATACACATCAAAAGATAGGTCTTTAAAAGATCTCTCGTTTAAAAAAAAGGTTCGTTTTGATATCTTTATTCGTTAAAAAGTTAAGACTGAAAAACCGTTTTACCTTTGACCCCCCGCCCTCCCGGTTCTAAGAGGGCAAAAATAAAAAATAGGCCAACGTTAGATGCCCCGTGAATAGCTCTATCAGCTCTGAAAAAATGAAGGCAATCCATTTTCAGCCCATTCCTTATGGGCGATGAAGCAACCTCTTTGCGTAGAGAATAAAATGACAAGTCTTAAGTCTAAAAATAATGTCGAAAGCTACTGATTTTCTAGAAATACTTCATACGGATGTAAATGGTCCAATAACGCAAACTGATCACAACGGCGAATAATATTTTGTTACTTGCATAGATGATTATAGAAAATTTTCAGGTGTATACTGTGTAAAAAGCAAAGAGGAAGTACCCCAAGTTATTATATATTTCATTAACTATGCTGAAAATGTCCAAAATAAAAATGTAAAACAACTTTGATGCGATGATGGAAGAGAATACAAAAGTCATAAGTAAATTAATTACACCAAACAAAAAGGCATTCATTTAGCACCTTGTTCACCTTACACCCATGAGCTCAATGGCAGCGCAGAGCGTTTTAATAGGACAATAATGAACAAAGCCAGATGTCCTCTTCGAGAGGTACAACTGCCTGTGCGTTTCTGGCCAGAATTCGTAAACACAGCGAATTACCTAAATAATAGGTCTTTAGCAAACACCATTCTCATGAAAACACCCTATGACATATTTTTTAACAGAAAAGCAAATGTAGAAAATTTCCGGCTATACGGCAGCGTTGCATTCGTTAGAATACCTGAACAAAATAGACATTGAAAGTTTGTGCCCAAAGCTCGAAAAGGAATTCTCGTAGGTTACACCGATCAAGGTTATCGAATCCTTATAAATAATAAAATAATAGTAAGTCGCTATGTCCAATTCATAGAAAGAAACTGCAACTCTATTAAAGCACAATTTAAAACTGAAATTCTTGATCAAAATTCTGTAAGGAAACAAACTCAGCACGAAAAATTTGTTACTTTTCCTGATGAAAAAAATTTTCTTGGTGAGAGAGTAAATCAAAATTGAAGTGTAAATCGAGATCAAAGTAATTCTTTATACAGGGTGTTTCACGTAACCTGCTCACTATGGTTTTCTTGAACGGGTGATGATAAAAAAATCTGGAAAAATCAGTTTTATTGTAACTCGGACCTGAAGTTTCATTTAAAAATACTGCCACTACCCACAATTTGGTTTTTGGGGGGTTTTCAGGGGGGACACCCCCCTAATCTCGAGATTTTCAAATAGCAACCCCTATCTGGTGATACCTCATTTGAAAGAGGGTAAAATTCTAAGCATTTTTGCTCAAACCAGAAGTCGATATCTGTTTTCTTTTTCGAGATATCGAAGGTCAAAGTTCGATATAGGACCAGCTTTCGAAATTCTTAACTCCTACAAAAATCGTCGTTGAACAAAAAACTGCACATCAAAAATGCTCTACTTGGTGAGTTCTTTCAAGAAAAAATACGAATTCACAATCAAATAAACCGGAAGTTGACTTTTAGGCACCTTAACATTTTTGGCGGGAAAACCCCCATTTCTCAAAATTTTCAAATGGCAACCCCTATCTTTTAATACCTCAATCGAAAAGGCGTAAAAAGTTGTGCATTTTGGCGCAATCAAAAGTCCGATATCGTTTTTCTAATTCGATATATCGAAAATCTAAGTTCGATGGAGACAATTTTTCGACCGAGTGATACGGATCCTATCGTGTGATTCATCATTCAAAAGCACAAAAAAACAAAGAATTTTAGTGCAAACCGGAAGTCAATACCTTTTTTCGAGGTCGAGATGTCGCAAGTCAAAATTTAAGGTAGGCCCTAGCCAGAGACTATAAACTTTGACTTGCGATATCTCGACCGCGAAAAAAGGTTTTGACTTCCGGTTTGCAACAAAATTCTTGGTTTTTATGTACTTTTGAATGATGTATCACACGATGGGATCCGTTTTTACAGGGTCGGAAAATGTTCTAAATCGAACTTAGATTTTCGATATATCGAATTAGAAAAACGATATCGGACTTTTGATTGCGCCAAAATGCACAACTTTTTACGCCTTTTCGATTGAGGTATTAAAAGATAGGGGTTGCCATTTGAAAATTTTGAGAAATGGGGGTTTTCCCGCCAAAAATATTAAGGTGCCTAAAATTCGACAACCGGTTTATTTGATTGTAAATTCGTATTTTTTCTTGAAAGAACTCATCAAGTAGAGCATTTTTCATGTGCAGTTTTTTGTTCAACGACTATTTTTGTAGGAGTTAAGAATTTTCGAAAGCTGGTCCTATATCGAACTTTGACCTTCGATATCTCAAAAACGAAAAAAGATATCGACTTCTGGTTTAAGCGAAAATACTTAGAATTTTACCCTCTTTCAAATGAGGTATCACAAGATAGGGGTTGCTATTTGAAAATCTCGAGATTAAGGGGGTGCCCCCCTGAAAACCCCCAAAAACCAAATTTTGGGTAGTGGCAGTATTTTTAAATGAAACTTCAGGTCCGAGTTACAATAAAACCGATTTTTCCAGATTTTTTTTATCGTCACCCGTTCAAGAAAACCATAGTGAGCAGGTTACGTGAAACACCCTGTATAACTCTCTTAGCTCTAATATGTTTAATCATACTCCTCATTTATCAAGTTTACCCAGTTTTAGACAAAATTCTGAAAGTGAGACGCCACCCATTTGAAAACTCAGAGACACAAATACTTTGAAACCCCCGAGAAAACTTATTGATAGTTTTGTTTTTGTAAATTACTGCGATGCAACTGCACCAATGTCTTACGAGGAAGCAATTTCAACTGAAAATCAAAATCAATGGAAAATAGCCATGAATGAAGAGATTAATAGTTTAGAGGCAAATGGAGCGTGGAATATTATCAATCGCCCTAATGACTAGAAAGTAATTGATCTTAAATGGATCTACAAAGTTAAGCCAAATAACCAATTTAAAGTGAGATTAGTAGCTAAAGGATTTCAGCAGGAGTAATCCGAGAACGAAAGAATCTATTCTCCTGTTATTAGGATGTATACCCTGAGAATTTTGTTAGTTCTAGCTTGTTTCTTTAAATGGACAATCTTTCAAATGGATGTCAAGACAGCATTCCTGCATGGTGAGTTGAAATCTGAAGTTTATGTTAACCCACCAGAAGTTTTCATAGTAGGAACAAATAGAGTCTTAAAATTAAAAAGGGCACTCTATGGTTTAAGAGAAAGTACCTACCTAGTAGAAAATGGTGAGAATGCTTTAGTGATTATTAAAGCCAATTAGGCTTTAAGAGATCAAATTATGATTATTGTTTATTTTTCTTGAAAATTGGTGAAGATGTCGTTTATATTTTATTGTATGTGGATGATTTATTAATTTTAAGTAAAATTCAAGATTTAATTGATAAAGTCAGAGCCAAATTAGCGAATAAGTTTAGGATGACTGACGTAATTTTGATTAAAAATGATTCAGGTTTAGAGATAGATTATGATCAAGTAAACGGAAAAATGAGTATTAGTCAAGAGCGATACATTGAAAGTTTAGCTCAAAATTTTCCAATTCTTGATTCCAAACTCTTCAACACTCCTATGGAGACCAATTTAAAATTACTCCCTGCAGATTTTAATGAATTATGAGACAATTTGCCATTCCGTAATTTAATCGGCTCTCTGCTTTATATTGCTAACGGTTCAAGACCAGATGTCGCTTTCGCGGTTAATTACATCAGCAGGTTTCAAAATGCTTACTCCGTAACTCATTACAAATATGCTTTTCGGATTTTGCAATACTTGTTCTCAACTAAATCGCTGAAACTTAATTACAGCATTGATTCTAGTGAAATACTAAAAGCATATGTTGGCTCAGATTTTGCTTCAGATTTAACAGACCGAAAATCGATATGGAAGGTTCAAAATGGAAATTGTGTCACGAGCATCCACTCATGCGTAATATTATGCTCTTGCAGAATGTGTAACTGGTCCTTCCGCTTCGAGGGCTCCTATCTGAACTGAATATTAATGCTTTTTCAACAACGTTTTGTGAAGATAATTCTGGTACTTTAAGCTTAGCCATGAACGGAAAGTTCACCAGAAAACTCCAAACATATAGACGTGATTTTTCATTTTGTTCACGACTACATACTTAAAAACCAAATTGTTGTTGAGAAGATTAATACCGTTCATCAATTAGCGGACATTCTCACTAAAAGCCTAAGTTTTCCTCGGTTTGTCAAATTAAGAGAAATGTTAAATTTATCGTAAGGCATAATTTAAGGAAGCATATTAATTCTTCGTTTGAAGCTAAATTTAAGGAAGCTTGTTAAATTGCTGAGTTGTAATCTTTGTATTTCCTGTAACCTTGGTCTTTTCCTAACCTCCCAAGTGTGGTGATCGTTCCCTGTACTTTTATATTTATCGTAAATAGTCGCTCGTACAAGTCCGTATAATTAAACTCAATCATGCATAATTTTATCTTTAATGAATCTTATTCATTTGAATCCGTAATCCGTCGTTCGGTATTTAATTCTATCTCCTCTTTTTAACAGTTTCCCTACGTTGCGAGTGCATGCATTCACCGTTGGTTTCGCCAAGTGAATCACGCAACTCGGGGCAGCATGCTCAGCAACCTGGGGAGACGTAGTGCAACGTAACATGTCAGCCCCACCTACTTGCTACTGGACTGGCCTAGTACTAATAGATCTTGGTATCTATACAGGGTGTCTCAGACCACCTGACAAGCTTTTATTGCAGCCAAACTAAGGCAAATATGAAAATTCGGTAAAGCACGTGTAACGTATTTCGACCCCAAAGAATTCGCGAAACATATTTTCAGCACCCCAAAACCACCCCTTGGGGGTTATTTAGGAGGGTGGATACCCGTATCTCAAAAATTCAAATAGAAAGGGTATGTTTTTACACCGGAATCAAATTTGGCATAAAAAAACAAAACTTTTTTATACCTGAGTTTTTTTTCTAAAAACCACCCTTTTTTGAGTTAGGGGTGGTTTTCCAAAAAATTAGGGGTAATCTTTGATTGACCGCTGTGACCCTCCAAATCATTGGATTTAAGAAAACTAAAAAGTTTCTCAAAGGACAGACCAAGGGCTTTCGTTTGATGTATCACATGCCTGTTTTTTGTGAAAAAGGGTACAAAGCCCCCTCACCCCAAAATTTTGGGGCTTGGGGAGGCTCTACGTAAAAATTGTCAAATGTAAAGGTATGCCTTGTGATACATCATTTTAAAGGTCTTCTAGAGACGAAAAAAATGATGCCCCCAAAAATTCGAAAGAATTACCCCGTTTCAAAATGGCGGCCGTTTTAAGATTTGGGGGCTCAAGGGGGGACCTTTAGAAAAATGACCTGAAATTGAGCGATATACAGCTAAAAAGGCCTTGTAAAGAGAAAAATAATGGTGCAAACCACGAGTCAATCCGACTTTTCAAACCAAAGTTATGGCCGATTGAAATTTAGGGGCGCCTTTCTGGGAAACTGAACCACCCCTAAATTTCAATCGGCCATAACTTTGGTTTGAAAAGTCAGATTGTCTAGCGGTTTGCACCATTATTTTTCTCTCTTCAAGACCTTTTTAGCTGTGTATCGCTCAATTTTGGGTCTTTTCTGAAGGTCCCCCCTTGAGCCCCCAAATCTTAAAACGACCGCCATTTTGAAACGGGGTAGTTTTTTCGAATTTTGGGGGGCATAATTTTTTTCGTCTATAAAAGACCTTTCAAATGATGTATCACAAAGCATACCTTTACATTTGACAATTTTTACGCAGAGCCCCCCCAAGCCCCAAAATTTTTGGGTGAGGGGGCCTTGTACCCTTTTTCACAAAAAACAGGCATATAATACATCAAACGAAAGCCCTTGGTCTGTCCTTTCAGAAACTTTTTAGTTTTCTTAAATCCAATGATTTGGAGGGTCACAGCGGTCAATCAAAGATTACCCCTAATTTTTTGGAAAACCACCCCTAACTCAAAAAAGGGTGGTTTTTAGAAAAAAAAACTCAGGTATAAAAAAGTTTTGTTTTTTTATGCCAAATTTGATTCCGGTGTAAAAACATACTCTTTCTATTTGATTTTTTCGAGATACGGGTACCCACCCCCCTAAATAACCCCCAAGGGGTTGAAAATATTTTCCCCGAATTCTTTGGGGTCGATACACGTTACACTTGTTTTACCGAATTTTCATATTTGCCTTAGTTTGGCCACAATAAAAGCTTGCCAGGTGGTCTGAGACACCCTGTATAATAAAGATGAAAATCGGTTTCTCGGCCGCCGCGTTCCCCGTCCCGTTCCCGCGCGACCGACCGTCCTACGGTCCTGCACCGCGACTCACCTTTACCGAGCTACAAGAGGGTCATTTTCGTCCCTCGTCCGTCTCGCTGCGACCCACTATGGGTTGAGTCAATGTTAAGGGTCGGCCATTTCGCTCGAAATCGGAGTTTAAAAATTGAACTTCTGACCAAAAAACCTTGTTCTAGGACCTCAAAAAGATTGGAAAAAAGGCGCATATCATATTTTTTGCCTTTTGTGGTGGTTTGACCGTGGCTGAAAGTTAGCTGTTTTGGAAGTAAATTAATTCCACGTGTTTCTCAGCTCAGGTTTGGTGACTTTAAGTCAAACATTTTGAAAGTGCTGGTTGTACAAATGCAATTATGATATTTTTTGATGATTGTAGACTACTTTCTGATCAGAAAGCACCACACACAGTTGTTTTTGCTCTCGTTATTGGCTGCGAGGAGAGTGACTTTCTTGAAGACCCTGAAATGAGCCATTTTTTGAAGAATAACTAAGGTTTTTGTATTGTACTTGCCTAAACTTTCGTTTAACCGAGGTTTTTCCCGACGCCTTACACCCCTAGGAACCTGGCAATATCTCAAAATTCTTGCGCATCTTTGCGCCAAAGGGTCTTAGAGGGCAAAAACCTTTCAATTTTTGGGTGGCGTCGGTGGCGATTTCCGTCAAAATCCTCACCTTACCCAAGACCCGATCTGAAGAGATACGTTGCTCTGTCTAGCCCGTCCTCCTGATGAGACTGTAAAAAACTGATTTTACCGCATTTAATGTGCTCCAACGAATGCACAATTCTACGGAAAAAAATGAAGTGGCTGAACCATGGTCGCCAAATTGTGCAGAAAAATCTTGACTGTTTACCAAAAAAATCAATGTAAAATGTGAAGACTTTTCTGCACGGCCAGCCAACCACAAGCTGAATCATTTGGTAGGGGCAAGGGTTGGGGGTACAATCTGGTGATTTTCCGGGAGATTTTCGCGTGTATTCGTAAAAAAAAAAAAAAAAAAAAAAAAAAAAAAAAAAAAACTCGGAGGGGACAGTATTTGAATGAAGATGCGCTTAGCGTCTTCATTACCTAATCAGTTGCGGTTTTGATTTCATCGGCAATCGTTCACTGCATTTACCTGCTCTCACATATTTTTTCAATCACTAATTTTATTAATTACTATGAGTAAATTGAAAAATCGTGATTTGTTCAATTTTATAAAACTTCCCGTCGGATTTAAAATTACAGACAATTTAGTGATCCACCTCACAGAAAAATTAAATGTAGTTATTCCTGTAAGTAGTTCTAGTGCTTTTAGAAAGTTTGTGTACAGTTTTATTTTTCGGGTGCAAGGTTTTTTTGAAAAGTGTAGTAGGAAACCAGATCGATTTGCGGATAAACGTGGAAGCTGACTATATAGAGGAAGGATTCCATTTGCCTAGTGAGTTCAAGAAACAAAAATTAAGTGAACTCTTTAAGTCTCTTGTTTACTTTGATCACGATCTCTCCCTGATTTGGGCACTAATTAGGGTTAATCGAAAATTAAATTTTAATTGCATGGATAATCCTCCTCGTCAATATTTCTGTATGGGACTCCCCCCCCCATCTTTTGGTCTAAACATTTTTGAAAATTGAAATATGTACTGATCAAGTTATCAAAAGTCATGGGGGCTCACAAAAAACGCGTCCTTTATGTAAAATATTTCAATGTGCCAATAGTAATTTTGAGCTCTCTACCGCTGATAAAACGGGTATTTGGGAAACTTTGTGGAAAACCCGAGTTTTGAACCGTTCATAACTCCGAGAAAAATCATCTTTGAAGAAAATTGGTTACAACCTTTTTTGTCGACCATACCGTTAACTTTCTTTTCATACTGAAGTATTTTGGTCAAAAAACCAATATTAGCCGAGATACAAGTGAAAAACCGAAAAAAAGAGCAATTTTTCGCTGGAAAAACCAATATGGCAGCGTTAGCCGTGTCGGAAAAATGGTGCAAAATTAGGTGGTGATTCCTGAGGTCATAAGAAACGTTTTAAAAAAATGTCCAGCTTTCCAGCAATTACTTCCTTTCTTTGCCTTTTTTGACGACGCGACGACTGGCCTACAATGCTAAGCTTCCCCAAAAAGTCCCCATTTTTCAAACATTTTTCTAGGCACGAAAATGAGGTGTGGAGTGAAAATAAAAAAAAATATGATTCTGGAAGCTAAAAATTCGGATTCCTCGTGAGGCAGTGAGTTGAAATCAGGTATAACTGTCGAACTTTTTGCACAAATCAAACCCTCACAGCGAAATGTCCGCTGGTCCCCATTGACTCGATCCACCGTGCGTCGTTCGAGTCACGCACTTGGGATGCGTACCGTTTGAAGCGGGACGTCAACGTGCGTCTACCGTTGGCTTTCGGATCACTATGGACCGCGGGAAGAGAGGGGCGCCTGAAAACGTGAATCGTCGGGGGTTTTCGGGGGACAAGGTACAGCCCATACCCCTGATCGTGGAATCGCGAAACTCTATCAGTGGGTCCGTTTGGGTATGAAGGTGCTCAATAAGAAGGGATTTTCGCAAAGTAGTGTCGGGTCGCGCGGGAGGGACGATTTTCTGGAATTCGTTTTTCCGCCTTAAGTTGACTGCGGTGCCACCGATCGGCTCAAAATTTCGCTCGATGCTACGGCGTTACCCGAGGTTCTGTTTTGCCGTTCCTGATCGTCGAAACATCAATTTCCGTGGGGTATTGGACGATTAGACGGATCCGCGGTCGCGAATTTGACAGATCTCCCTCCAAAATTTTCGGAGGGCTCCGTGATTCAGTAAAGGTATCGCCATAGCAACCGTTTTTAGATTTGCGCGTGAGACGACTGCGACGTTGACATACTGCATTGTACTTTTATCCGGTGCATTTCTGTCAGCTGATCAGCTCGGTCGATTATAAAGAAAATATGGCAGCTGTCTCTGAGTTGCCTAATGTTCCAGGAGTGCCGCATTTTTCATGGTTGAGGTATTGAGGAGCTACGTTGATTAAAGTAATGCACAGTCACGGTGTTGCTGGATGAACAGAGTAATACCTGACTTCAGACTCATACTATTTAAATTTTCTTCCTCCCTCCCATCCCCTCCCTCACACTATCTCTTTTTCTAACAATTTTGAATGCATGCGTTCAAGGAAGGCAGGTTGGAAAGTGGACAATGAAGTCCCTGAATTGCTCTAGTGGCAGATCCAGAAAAGTTTTGGGGGGAGGGGGTAAGCACACCAACACAATTTGAAATTTGGAGCGTTACGTCGCAGGAGAAACTTTTTACGTAATTTTATGATTAAAAGAAGTAAATTTCACCTATCTCACACCCGTTTATTCACCTTGTTTTGAGTGTTCGAGATATTAAAAATCAAAATTCATTACATTCCCATTCTCAACAACGATATTCGATTTTCAAAAATTCCATTTTATATTGTGTGATGGCCATTTAGTATGTAATGAATGCAACAACAACAAAATTAAATCAAATAATCAAATAATAAAAAAAAAAGACAAAAAACAGAGAAAAGAAAAATCGGAAAATCGAAGGCAGACAGATTAGGGATCCTTGGTAAAGCAGCCCTCACCGGAACGAAGTCGGGCTGCCCGCTAGTATACATTATAATTAAATTATTTACCCGATAAAAATCCAAGGAAAAAGAGCCGCACTCGAGCAATTTGTTTGAGAACAGTCCCGAATTCGTTTTGCTCGACGTATATTTCATCAACAGCGGTGATTTGAACTTCCTCCATTTTGTAATTCAAAGCTCTATCTCTGTGCGCGGGGATTTTGAACAATGCCTCCTCTATGGCTAAGCTGAACTGTTTCATATCTTCATAATTATGTGATCCAAGTTTGAACAATTGCGAGATCTGAAAATTAAGAAAATCAAAACTGCATTTCCAATCTTTTCTCTTGCTACCTGTTAAGCAACAAAATGATAAACCATAGACTTGTATAGTCATTATTAACCTAAAAATAATAAGGGTCTCTCGGACTCTCGTTCTTGTTAGAAATAAAATTTCGTTATTCTAGAGAAGATCTATAGTTCCAAAGGATTTAATTGCAAACAAAGGTACAATTATATTTTGATTTATTGTTGTGTGTCAAGTGGTCAGCACTACCTATCTTATTTAATCTGAATGGTGGAACTAACAAGGAGCCCCACAAAAGGTTTCTAGTAACTTTTTTTGAAGGAACAAAAATAACGGGTTCTTTAGAACAATCCGAGTAAGAATGACTCCGATTTTCATTCCTCCCTTGGCTTTTTTATGCATTTCCTTTTTTTTACTAGTCTTGATTCATTTTTAGTACTTCCTGAAGTTTTAAGAGAAAACGAACGAGTTCAATTGATTTCGTGGCATTTCTTCCTTCAATCAATAGCATCATTGTGAACATCTCTTCAGCTTACAATCATCAAGCCTGCAGTAAAAAGTAGAGGTAACGTTTCTAAAATATGCGAAAATAACAAGACGATTTTGCAGTTTTCAAGTCTTCTTGTCGATTTATTTGCGTAATTTTACTTATACATAGTTTTTCTTATTGGTTTTAAAAAACTAGACACAAACCTGAGGCGCGTGCTCGACTGGGAGACCTAATTTTCTCAAATCACTTCCAAATTCTTTGCAGCCCTGATAATCTCCCTGAATAGCATATGCTGCAAACTGACTAAGTTTGTTCGTTAATCTTTCCGCTTTTGTATGCTGTCCGGGTCTGATTCCAGGTCTCTCTTTGTAGAATACAAATTGTAGCTTAACGGTAAAAATTTTACCAAAGTTGTCAAATTGCTGTGCAGCTGAAAATATTCAAACCCGTTTTAATGCCGATCATTTTCATAAACATAGAAAATATGGTCAATCGGTTCTCAGAAAACATGGTTCAACTATTTCATAGACTCTTCTGAAACGATCAACTAAAATATAAATGAGTTGCGAAGCTCTCAGTGATATACCATTGATCTAAAGTTTTAGCTACTTTATATGTATAATCTTCACAGTAAATGTAAAACATATGATGAGATTTGTACAGACAAATTCGGCGACAGGAATCCTATATACCGTATTTATCCGTAAAATAGTTCATTTAGCAGATGTAATATCAAGCTCCATTGACGTCTCCATTATCTTGTATGATTCAAAGAGCTACAATTCGAGCCGATATAGGCAGAATATGCAATCAAATTTCATATAAGTACATCAACCATGGCAAATACTTCAATAAATTACAGTGTAAAAGGCAAAACAACCCTAATATTTAGCTTCGCGAACGAGCTCAAAGTTTATCGTTTCTTTAGACACAACAACTCTTTATGAGATTGGTCGTTTTATTTACTATTTGGTGGGATACAATTTCAAGTAGGTACGTACAAAGCTTCCCTTCGAGAACAAAATAAAAAAGATGAAGTTGATTAATGCAGACCTTGATTATATCGAGGAAATTACCATTATATGGAGGAGAGCATTTGGAAGTTTTTAGCTTTGACAATCAAAATTACTCTGACCCCAAACTTACCTATTTCTGATACGGAATAACAAGGTTGCAGAGGTAACTCTTGGAAGGGGTCTTTGTCCTCCTGCTTGTTGAGCAACTGGAGAACAGGTGTCTCTCCTTGATAAATAAGACGAATCCATATTTTCTTCCAGAACCTGCAACATTAAACAACATGCTCAATCTTGTGAAATTCTTTTATTCATAACGATTGAAAGCATTTACAGGATGTCAATGGGGATCTTGCACGTTTTTTTACCATGCAGTAATAGTCCAGGCAACGGGGAGCTAATATGGACCCTAGCTTGCAAAGTTTGCGGACTTATATCTGAGAGTCGATTCTTATGTATTTTGGGTCGCTGAATCCGAATCTGAACTTTGCGTACAAATCAGAGGGGCGGAAAGGCCGCCATTTTCCAAAATGGCGGTAAAAATAACGTTTTTTTTCGGCTTATTTCGCTTATAACTCGAGCACCATTGATCAAATGCAAAAAATACTTTGGTACAAAATTGAAGTTCGTTAAATTTACAACAAAAAACTATGACCATTATTTCAAACAGATCAAAACTGAATGCGCTACGGAGCCGCGAAAAATCGTGAAATTCACCCGTTGCGGCGCATGACCGCTAAACGCCACCTTGCGCCGGCCATCGCGCGCACGCTCCTCACCTCACCTTTGCAACATGTGAATAACAAATAAAGAAGAACAAATTACTTCAATTTGACGTATCTTCTTAGGGCTCCAAGCTATGTTACTCAGTTTCACAACATCCAAAAGGTCGAGTAGGCAAATTCATTTAAATGTGGGAATCAGGAATGTATGCTGTATCAACATTAAACAAATTTCAATCTGCGCCTAATTCACTCCATCGTTCCGATTACATTCGTTTTTTTTTACCTTCATCTTCACTCTGCCTCCCCCTCCATCCTTCTGAGTCTCTGAGTGGCCCAGCTTGTCCGTACTTTCCACACGCATGAGAGGTGGAGGGGGGGGGGGTTCTGGGCTGGTTTCGGGGCTTTTCCCTCAGTTTTGCGTTCACTTTCAGATTCGTCGGTTTCAGACAGAGTGGCTCTGGTCTGTGATTCATGAATTGCTTCATCTCCGTCAGTGACTAACCTTGGACATATTATTGCTGCACTCAACTGTTTCAATTTACGCAATATGCACTGAGCATTTGAGCCCACTTTTTCGGCATCCGCAGACAACGCTCCGTGAAATTTCAGGACATCCGTCTTAAAATAAAATCTGAAGCTGACGACTAAATAAAGGTCACTGAATCGGTCCACTTTTAAATGGTTTTCAACCATAGCAAAAGGCTACTCTCTCAATATGAAGCTAAAGTTGGACTTGGAATCAAGTACTAAGACAACGATGTCTGCGGCTGCATCTTCGGTCGACGATGACGCTGCGCTGCGCTGCGCCGCGAAGTTATGGTTTATTTCATGTGTAAAGATGTAGATTCGATGAAATATTTGAACTTCAAGATTTTTCGAGAGATGCTCGAAACTTTCAAATTCCAAACTAAAAAATTGCGCGCATGTAGTTGACGGTCAATTTTTTCGGCATCGTTTCGTTTGGAATCTTGAAGTGTCTATTTTAGAGTTATCTAAAAATTACGTTTTGTTCATCATGTCGCGTTACCCGTCAAATTAAACGATTGTTTTTGATGTGTACTTTGAAGATATACCCCCCTAAAACCTGGATACAAAATCGATTTCTTTTCAAAAGTAATTGAATTGGATCGAAGCAGCAGTAAGCAGGTACGCTGATTTCAAAGAAACGGCAATGACGGAAACTGAGGAACGGCAATGAATGGCACTGTAACACTGGTTTCATTGAAATTGGCCCTAGTGCTGCTCATCGCCGTTTGGATTCGTCTCAATCACTTTTTTAAAGTACATGTAATCGATTAACGAGTAATCAAGTCCAATTTTCCCAATTCTCACAACCCTGCTTGGTTCCATCAGTCATACTCTTGATGGGCCAATGATTCCATATTTCTCCAAAGAAAAGTTTTTGTGGAATGACAGGAATAAAAACCACCTCATCCAAATGTTAAGTCTGAAGAAGTAAACTTTGGAGAGTTCGTCAAGGGCAAGGAGGATAATCATTAGGCGCAGCGTCGTCGTCTATCAAAGATGCAGCCGCAGAAATCATTGTCTTAGTGCTTGTTTCCAAGTCCAATTTTGGCTTCATATTAAGAAAAAATCCATTTTCTATGGTTAAAAACAATTTAAAAGTTGACCGATCCAGTGATCACTGTTTAGTCACCAGATTCAAATTCTATTTAAAGACAGACTAGAGTCTCTTGATGAAAATATTGTGTATAGGGAGTACCGATAGGACGCTTTATGCATTTGAGAAGAATCGACCGCGTGAACGTATTCGAAGGTTAAGTTCGACCGTGGACCAATGATGGGCATGCGCGTTGCCGGCATTCCGGTCAATTCCCGTACATACGTTCCTCTTCTCCTCTTTCCTCTTATCGACTGTGTTGTGTGGAGCCTTCGATGTTGTCGACTCCTGCTCGAGTCCTTGAAAGCCGAAACCAACGACCAATAAGAACTCGTTGAGCTCGTGTCGGTACTCCCTATTCAATATTTCCATCATTGGACTAGTCCTGAAATTTCACGGAACTTTCGCTCCGCGCGCCGCGCCTTGCCGTTTGCGGTGCCTGCGGATGCCGAAAAAGTGGGCTCAAATGCTCAGTGCATATTGCGTAAATTGAAACAGTTGAGTGCAGCAATAATATGTCCAAGGTTAGTCACTGACGGAGATGAAGCAATTCATGAATCACAGACCAGAGCCACTCTGTCTGAAACCGACGAATCTGAAAGTGAACGCAAAACTGAGGGAAAAGCCCCGAAACCAGCCCAGACCCCCCCCCCCCCCCCCTCCACCTCTCATGCGTGTGGAAAGTACGGACAAGCTGGGCCACTCAGAGACTCAGAAGGATGGAGGGGGAGGCAGAGTGAAGATGAAGGTAAAAAAAAACGAATGTAATCGGAACGATGGAGTGAATTAGGCGCAGATTGAAATTTGTTTAATGTTGATACAGCATACATTCCTGATTCCCACATTTAAATGAATTTGCCTACTCGACCTTTTGGATGTTGTGAAACTGAGTAACATAGCTTGGAGCCCTAAGAAGATACGTCAAATTGAAGTAATTTGTTCTTCTTTATTTGTTATTCACATGTTGCAAAGGTGAGGTGAGGAGCGTGCGCGCGATGGCCGGCGCAAGGTGGCGTTTAGCGGTCATGCGCCGCAACGGGTGAATTTCACGATTTTTCGCGGCTCCGTAGCGCATTCAGTTTTGATCTGTTTGAAATAATGGTCATAGTTTTTTGTTGTTTTAACGAACTTCAATTTTGTACTAAGGTATTTTTTGCATTTGATCAATGGTGCTCGAGTTATAAGCGAAATAAGCCGAAAAAACGTTATTTTTACCGCCATTTTGGAAAATGGCGGCCTTTCCGCCCCTCTGATTCGTACGCAAAGTTCAGATTCGGATTCAGCGACCCAAAATACATAAGAATCGACTCTCAGATATAAGTCCGCAAACTTTGCAAGCTAAAAGCCCCTGTTGCCTGGACTATGAGTACTGCATGTTTTTGTTATGGTTTTGTATCGATTTTGGCCATAAACTTCCTGCGTAAAAATCGACAATTTTCGGCTTGGTCGCAAACGTGCGTTGTCAGATTTCCGCGCGTAATGATCCCGTACTGCTTTTCGGTGGATTCCTTTCGTTCGATATATTGCGGAGCGGCAACGCGAAAAGTCTCCCTATCCTTTAACCAGTTACAAAACGTATCGCGCGCCATATCGAATTTGCGATATTCTTTGGATTTTTGATATTCTTCTTTGCGAGAAATGATTTTTTGAAAATTACTCCAAATCGAACTTTGAACTTCGATGTATCAAAAACGAAAACCGATATTGAACTTCGATTCGCACCAAAAGTCTGATAATTTCACCCTCTTTTCGATTAATAAATAAAATATGGGGGTCCCCGTTTGAAGTATTGAATTTAGGGACGTGGTATCCGCCCTGCGGGCCCCCTGGAGATGGCCCCGAAATCGGAAACCCCCTATAAAGATGTCCCCTTCAAGCATTTGAACAATTGAACACGTGTTTCGGTGTTTTTCAAAATCCGGAGCCGTTCTCGAGATATTTGGCCTAGCTCCTTTTTTAATTGACACCCTATGTGCTATGAAACTTAATGAAAAGCGGTATTACAAGAATAACAACGCAGTCAAAGCAGCTTACACTGATTGACTGCATGTTATCTTTGTATCGCTAGACTGCGATACAAAATCTGCTGGCTGCTTGTTTTTTTTTTTTTTTTTTTTTTTTTTTTTGTTTTTTTTTTTTTTTTTTTATTCTGAATGTGAAAGAAGAAATAAATAATGATACACGTATTTTTTTCGTTTTCTCTTTATTGTGATATGTTGAGGTAATATGAAATAAGAAACGACAATTAATTAAGATGACCATGATTAATGGCTGGTCAGACCTAGTGATATGTTCAAGTCGTACCCCTCTTGATAACCACTAACAAAGACTAAGGTGCACTGTGACCACCTGAGGTAGGCCAAATATAATATAACAAAAGGCAGTGCTGACAACCTGACAATACTACATATACAACATTCAGGACGTAGGATCACCGAGAAAAATTGATTTGAAAATCGGAAATTTGGACAATATACAGGGTGTTTCAAGTACCCTGCTCACTATGGTTTTCTTAAACGGATGACCATGAAAAATCAAGACAAATCGGTTTTTTACTAATTCCGACCTGAAGTTTTATGTGAAAATACTGTCGTAACCCAAAATTTGGTTTTTGGGGGTTTTCAGGGAGGGCACCCTCTAAATCTCGAAATTTTCAAATAGCAACCCCTATTTTGTGATACCTCTTTTAAAAAGGTGTAAAATCCTAAGACTTTCGGCTTAAACCGGAAGTCGATATCTTTTTTTGGTGTTCGAGTTATCGAAGGTCGAAATTCGATTTAGGACCAACTTTCGACAATTCATAACACCTACACAAAGAGTCGTAAAAAAAAAGCTGCAAACGTAAAATGCTCTACTTTATGAGTACTTTCAAGAAAAAAATCGAATTTAGAATCAAATTAACCGGTAGTCGACTTTGAGGCACCTTAACTTTTTGGCGGGAAAACCCCCATTCATCAAACTTTTCAAATGGCAACCCCTGTCTTTCAATGTTTCATTCGAAAAGGCGTAAAAAAATGTGCATTTTGGCGCAATCAAAAGTTTGATATAGTTTTTCTTATTCGATTTATCGAAAATAGAAGTTCAAGTTCGACCATTTTTCAACTCTAAAGAAAATGGATCCTATCGTGTGATACATCATTCAAAAGCACTAACAGAACCAAGCATTTTAGCGCAAACCGAATGTCAGTACCTTTTTTCGCGGTCGAGATATCGCACGTCAAAGTTTAGTCTCGGTTAGGGCCTACATGAAATTTTAACTGGCAACTTTTTGGCGGAGAAGTAGGTTGAGCCGCCCTTGACGTCGCGTCGCGTCGGCTCACTCCTCTGACCTTATGTTTACATTCTGCTAGCCTTGTTCCTAAACGGAATCACAATATATCTTGGGAATTTTGGATCGATTTCAAGCGTTTTTACCTGCTTATTTCTTGACCATTTCAATGATTTCAAAGCTATTGCGTCCTAATTTGTTCATAGCAATCAGATGCATTACTAAACTTATGATTTCTTACAAAGAACACTTATAAAGTTCAGATGGTATTGGAGCAAATCAACACCTCCAGATCACTAAATCTTTTAGGCGTTGCTTTGTAAGTTAAACTTTGGAATCGGCTTTCCTGCAGATGATCTTGGCATCAAATGGATCAACATTTCACTGAAAAAAATCAATTGTTAAAGCAACAATTGAAAATTTGCTGATTTGACAAAAATTGAAAATTACTAAATCAAGTTAAGAATTTATTTGTTGAGTTTACAAAAACAGTTGCTAAATCAACCACATAATGGTTATCTTTTGACAAAAAAGACATTGTCAATTTAGCAATTTTAAATAGTTAAAAAAATACAGAACTTAACCCAATTAGTTGATCTAACAATTCAGCTTGTTATATCAGCAAAATAAATAGCTGATTTCAGTTACTATTTGTTATTCCAGCATAAAAATTGTTATTTTTACTATCTGATTTGCTGGTTGGCCACAGTGAGTTATTAACCTAACAAAATGAATTGCTGATTTAGCATTTGAGTTGTTAGTTTAACAAAATTATAGGTTAATTTAGCAAATCATTTTGTTTTGTACTTTTTTAACAATTTATTTTTTTCAGTGTTACATATCTCAATTCAAAGCTCATTCAGTGTTGAGATTTCCGTCATTAATTTTTAACAAATCTTCCACGGCAAGGTGCAGGCTTGGACAGTTTTCCCTTTAGTGTTTTTATCATAGGTACCGTCATGAATGCAGTCAATAATACAAATATTTGCAGTTAATGAGGCCTTTAAAGCTTTCAAAGTGCAGATCTGATAAATATCAAATGATTGTGACAAAACCTTATCTTTGTTTTATAGTACCATGCAAATTATCGGAAGAGGAATTTCATTTTCATGAGTCTCTCTTGGTACGTTGGCAAAGGAAATGTCAATACTTTTGGATAAGAATGATTCATTCTTGCAATTATTGTTGGCGGTATGATATCTTTGTTAAAACTAGAGCTTGTTAGAAAGTTGGTGAATCTGAAGAGAATAAGATTAAACCTATAGATGTGGATCAGAATAAAACTTCGACTCCTCAAATTTACTTCCTTTTCATTCTTTCTTGCAACAGTTGTCGCCATAAACTATTTTTACCAATATTATTTTTTTTCTTAGCCTCAACATTTATATACTTGAACTACAATTTACTTAAGCGTAGCTGACTAACATTCTGCGCTGCTCAGTTAACATATTTTTCACAACACAGCGGCCGCATCACTGTACCTACTGTACGGATGAGTACCTGTCTCCTATGGAGCTTATTTCAGCAAATTTCAGAGACATCAGTAGGTCTCCTTATAATGAATCTGTCACTGGCATTTCTCTTTTAACAAGCTTAATGTGCACGCTGATTGTTAGTGTATTTTACTAAAACGTTTAACATTCAGATCCAAGGTAATCTCGGTTAAAGCTTGAACTTGTCTTTAGGTTCCTCCATTTATTTACCATTTCACTTGTGTGAGTAAAGTTGGAACAGAAATGCAACAAAAATCAGAGACTAGGAGAACATAAAATTCAACCACAAAATACACCTGAGGTCACACCTTGGAACTGATAGGTATCACCCTGGCTTGCGCCGCGATCCCTTTGAACTGGATTTAGCAAATTATAATAATGTATTTGAAATTATAATTTGCAGCAAATCTGATTTCAAAGTCGAACTTCAGTCAGTTTGGACATGAAGAAGCAGATAATAGGATGACTCACTCATTCATGGTTCTGAAGTTTGCACGGACAGAACGGAAGACTTTCATTTCATTGAGAAATTAAGAGTATTCTTCGATAAGTGCTGGCAAGTTTATAGTTTGATTGAAAGACTCAAGTACCCACTTAACGGAATTATGAAACTACCGTCATTATGGCAAACATGGTGCAAGAAATCAATCACAACGCTAACTTAGAAGTACCGTATTAGGTTCAAGGTTAGAGGTACGCCATAGAGTTCTGAAGAGACCAAAATAATTCACCAATACTCCTTGTTATGAAAAAAACCAACCTCACATTCTTCAAAGAATAATCACTGTCCGCGAGAGGAAATGAAACGAAGATCATATACAGGGTGGCCAGAAAGTCACTGCACAGTACACACCCCTTGTAACTTTTTTCTATTTGAGATAAAAAGATGCGGTTTGCGCTATTCTTCATGATTAAGAGGAGCTGACTTTATGGGGGGGGGGGGGTCGGGAACCCCCCTCCCCCCAGGGGGGGCGGGGGCGGGGGCGGGGGCGGACCGTATCTAAAATTTTCTAATGGCAACCCTTATCTTGCGATACTTCGTGCAAAAGGGCATAAAATTCTAAGACTTTTGACGCAAACCAGAGGTCGATATCTCTTTTCGTGTTCGAGATATCGAAGTTCATAGTTCGATACAGGCCGATTTAAAAAAAAAAAATCGTAGCTCACGTTTAAATTGTCGTAAATTTAAAAAGTACAGGTGTAAAATATTCTTCAAAACAAGCACTTTTAGAAAAACAATACTGTTATCCAAAAAATCTCACCAAAATTTGGTTTTTGGGCCCCCGAAAAATTTTCAATTTTTCCGAAATTTTTGATTCGAGATTTTCATTGAAAACAGTCCCAACGCCAAAATATCAACCGAAAACTGTTCTCGAGCTCCCACATTATTACAACAGAGGTATGTTAGAGGCAATATTTTACAAGACAGACAATTTTTTCATTATTCATGCGAGCAATTTTGAAGAATCCTCAAGCATTCAAATTTGAACAAGATGTGTCTCCACAGTTATTGTCTGCCTTGTAAAATATTGCCTCGAACGTACCTCTGTTGTAATAATATGGGAGCTCGAGAATAATTTTCGGTTGATATTTTGACGTTGGGACTGTTTTCAATGAAAATCTCGAATCAAAAATTTCGGTAAAATTGAAATTTTTCGGGGGCCCAAAAACCAAATTTTGGTGAGATTTTTTGGATAACAGTATTTTTTTATAAAAGTGCTTGTTTTTAAGAGTATTTTACACCCGTAGTTTTTAAATTTACGACAATTTAAAAGTGAGCTACGATTTTTTTGAAAATCGGCCTGTATCGAACTTTGAACTTTGATATCTCGAACACGAAAAGAGATATCGACCTCTGGTTTGCGTCAAAAATCTTAGAATGTTATGCCCTTTTGAACGAAGTATCGCGAGATAGGGGTTGCCATTAGAAAATTTTAGATACGGTCCGCCCCCCCCCCCCCCTGGGGGAGGGGGGTTCCCCACATAAAGTCAGCTCCTCTGAATCATGAAGAATGGCGCAAACCGCATCTTTTTATCTCAAATAGAAAAAAAGTTACAAGGGGTGTGTAGTGACTTTCTGGCCACCCTGTATATTGAGGCACTGGGCAAGAAGCTGAGAAGGCACTGAGTGTCCAACACGAGTATTATTGGAAGAAAATAAGAAAGTAGAACCACATTTTTGACGCCGCAATAAAAAAGGAATGGTAAACTTAACCTTCAATGAACAGTTATCGATGATCCACACTTTGATATCTAATTCAGTGGTACGTGTTACTCGTTTGCAACTCTGTTTTGATTTGCAAGCCAACATTTTAACTCCTGGAACCCAGTAAATTAAACCGATAATTTTTTTAATTCCTCGTCACTTTGACGGTTGGAAATTTTTATCCACGAGTCTTGTAGTGTGTGTTGCAGCCCTTCAACAGTCTTATCTGCACTTAAACAGCTCTTAATTTTTCAGAAAATACGCGTCTAAAATACGAGAACTATCGCCTCTTTAACACACTTTCTTAGACAAATTACAACATGACGGAGGCGGGGTGGGCTGACATCAAAATCGGCCGACCAATGAAAACCGTTTATTTTACGGAAAAACTTCGAAACTTTCTATTCGTTTGATGACTTTTTTAATGTAAATTTTGGTTTTTTAGTCTCTTTTTCTGCCGGAATCAATAGCGTGCAGCGAAATTCCCGAAGGGTCCAAGATCCCCATTAAAAAAAATGAGCCAAGCTGGATATTTCGAGATCGGCTCCGAATTTCGGAAAACACTAAACCATGTATTCAATTATTCAATTATAATAATTTTCGATTAAGGAGAGGTGTCCCCCAGGGTGCCTGAAAATTGGTGAATCCCTGAAAATAAATCGGTTATAATGATAGAGCTTGGCCGTTGAAATTGGTACATGACTATCGGGCCAAAAACCGCGAATAAATGTGTTTTTTTCTTTTCATAGATCCGAAATTTCAAAACTGCGAAAAAGTGGTAAAATTTTCTCAACAAAATTTTTAAAAAAAAAAAATTGTGCGAAAGTTTTAGCTCAATCGACAACTCTCTGGCCCTTGCATCAAGGTCAAATTCGGAAAAAGCTGTTTTTCAGTCCACCGTAAGTACCCTAGTGAGCCCACCTGAGAGGGGCCCCATAATAATTTGCATTTGCTCTAAAAGATATCCTCCTAAAAATTATTGGACACCTGTTTCAGCGTTTTTCAAAATACGGAACCGTTCTCGAAATTTTTAACTTGGCTCATTTTTTAATTGAGACCCTGTAGGTTTTGATTTTTGAACTTAATTTAAAGAGGGAATTCGGATCAGAATTGATAGATTCGTGATGTCAGATTAAAAATCTTGTTTTAATGAGCGGTTTTCTTGGAATCCTAGGCAACAGATCATAAAACGCTTAAATTGACAAAAACGAACTGATCGGTGTATAATAAGTGTCCGCGGACGCCACCTTCTTGCTCGGGGGTTTTGGACTTGGCCTGGTGGCTACCGCCACTTATGATTTCATTGCATGAACGCCCATTCAGAACTCTTTCTCCTCTTTCCCGCTCTCGGTTCCTCCCCGCCCTTCCCTCCAGGAACTTGGTACAAATAGTGCAGTTTCTTTGGAAGAAAGTTATTCTCTTTCGGCGTTCAAAGGTACTGACATATTTCATTGAACGCCCAGTCATGATTTTTCCCCCTCCCTCTCTTTCTCTCTCTCGACTCCTCCATACCCTTTTTATTTGGTGCTTCGTAAAAGATTCTACGCTGCACATAGGCGGATCCAGCAATCTGGCAACTGCGCATTATTCCCATTTGAATTTATGATAAACAATCGATTCTTGGAAGGGCCATGGCCCCGTGACTAATCGATTATTTGCCATGCAATCAAATGAGACGAATACACTGTTGCCAGATTGCTGGATCCGCCTATGACGCTGCATGTAAAATTGCATTCGCTCTTAAAGTATGAAAGCGAAAGAAAAAACGTAAGTAAAAACCTAACTAAAATAAAAATAAAAATTTCAAAATTACAGGAGAGGAAAAGAAAACTGGGCCGGTTGTTTTGTATTACCTGTCCATAAAGGAAGAACCCTCATCTCTCTCGCTTCCCTCTCCTTTCTCTTTCACTTCTTTTCTTTGAATCTTTCACTCCTCTCTCTCTCCCTCTCGCTTTCAGTCTCACACTATTGTTTAATCCTGGAACCAAATCTTGTCAAATCTCGAGCGTTGACTTGCGTGCATCTTGCGTGCGGTTTCGACCAATCAGAGAACTCGGGACTTAACAAAATTTGGTCCCTGACCGATACATTTGCCCCATGTCTCGATTTATATCACTGGCAACATTTATTACTCGGACCAGTTTTAAACCGTCTGCGGAGTTTTTGCAGTGCCTTCATTTGAGAAAGTAAGCAATTTTAGATGCATCGTAAAAATTCCTGTAAGAAGCACCAGTTAAAAAAGGCACGGAAAGAAGACTGATTGTGGGGGGATGGAGGGGGAAAAGAAGAACCGTCCCAGTTTTTTCCCCCTCCTGTAATTTTGAAATTTTGATTTTTATTTTAGTTAGTTTTTTACTTACATTTTTTCTTTTGCTTTTATATTTTAAGAGCGAATGCAATTTTACATCCAGCGGAGAATCTTTTACGAAGCACCAAATAAAAAGGGGATGGAAGAGTCGAGAGAGAGAAAGAGGGGGGAAATCATGACTGGGCGTTCAATTAAATACAGGGTGTTTCTAAAACTAATGTCATCCTTTCTACCACGTACTTTTGAGGTCAAAATTAAACTTTTTTCCCCTATAAACATGTGTCCGAAAATGTCCCCCTTTTGAGCTACAGCCCCCCCCCCCCAAAGTTTTAAAAATTGTTGGTTTTTTTGGAATATCGACCATACTTATGAACCAAATGCCATGAAAATTGGTGTCCCGAGGTAATTTTACGTTTAAAATCCATTAATGACCTCGAGAAATTCATAAATGAGGTCTGACTGTACTTTTCAGGCAAGCTTATACCTTCAACGACACAAATTTTAAGTTACGGATTGGAAATTTGAAAAATGGAAAATGAAATCAGATGGGAAAAATCAGATGGGATGTTTTGGTCGATACGACGCGTATTAAGCGAGATAATCGCTGCACAAGGTGAAAAAGTCAGCGCTTCTACCATGAAGAGCGGCTGTAAGGTATGCAACCCGCCACTCCGCCGCGCCGCGCCGCTGCTTCGGGCTGCCCGCTGTAGTAAAAGCGCTGACTTTTCCACCTTGTGCAGCGATTATCTCGCTTAATTCGCGTCGTATCGACCAAAACAAAGAGGACCAAATATCTTCTTAAGAGTTTTTCCCATCTGATTTCATTTTCCATTTTTCAAATTTCCAACCCGTAACATAAAATTTGTGTCGTTGAAGGTATAAGCTTGCCTGAAAAGTACAGTCAGACCTCATTTATGAATTTCTCGAGGTCATTAATGGATTCTAAACGTAAAATTACCTCGGGACACCAATTTTCATGGCATTTGGTTCATAATTATGGTCGATATTCCAAAAAAACCAACAATTTTTAAAACATTGGGGGGCTGTAGCTCAAAAGGGGGGCATTTTCGGACACATGTTTATAGGGAAAAAAGTCTTATTTTGACCTCAAAAATACATGGTAGAAAGGATGACATAAGTTTTAGAAACACCCTGTATATCAGTACCTTTGAACGCCGAAAGAGAATAACTTTCTTCCAAAGAAACTGCACTATTTGTACCAAGTTCCTGGAGGGAAGGGTGGGGAGGAACCGAGAGCGGGGGAGGGGAGAAAGAGTTTTGAATGGGCATTCAATGAAATATATCAGTACCTTTGAACGCGGAAAGAGAATAATTCCCTGCCAAGAAGCAAAATTGAACGCCGTTTTCTGATTGAGCCGCTCGACTACTTTTTTTTTTGTAAAAAAGTTTTTTTTGTGGAAATCGCGTTTACAGCAACTTCGCCAAGCCATGCATCGTCAATTGATGACTTTACAGTGCTGCTGGACTTAATATTTAAAATATACACATTTTACATTAAGTCTTAAGTGCATGTATATTGTTCAACACATCTAGCAGCACTGCGACTGTCCCATCGTGCATAAGCTACGTAAAAAATGGATACAAAATCGAATCTTTACGTCGATATCATAAAGTCGCTATTAAAATGCACCTACCCGAATGGTTCCTGCCGTGCAAAAAACATATGACGACGATCGCCACGGATTCGTCAAATCGCTCGATCAAATTAAAACAAAAATTGACAGAGCATCACGTTTCTCGCTTATACGCGTACGAAATCGTATGCTCGTACGCACATATGCATTTAAAAAAGGACGACAAAATCTCGCTTCTCTCTCCTACCTTTGCAAAACGAACTGATTCACATCCTTTTCGCACTCACACAACTTTTTGAGAGAAAAGTTTTTAGCATTTTAAAAAGGGACGCGGGGCCCGTACGGAAAAACTTATATTTTTCCCGAAGCATTGGAGCCGAGCCCGACCGATCTGTACCAGGCCCCTCCCGAACGGTGCTACGGTTCTCCGGGAACTTAGCTTCATTTTTACAAATACAATATAGGATTCTTTGAGTGCAATTTTATTGGTAACTCAAGCAACAATTTGAAAGAAAACTAAATTTGTTGCCCTTTTTGACAAATCGTAGCTCAGAGGAGAAGAATTTTCGGACCCATGTTAATAGATACCATGGTTTTACTTTAACTTGAAAAATTGGCCTCGGAATTTTTTCCGTTGTGCCTTAATCATCCTGTATAGGTTTGTCCCAGACCACTCGCCAACCCTTTTTTCTCGAGAACGGCTGGGAATTTTTGTTGTGTTTAGTGAATTATTATTATGTTGGTACTGCGCTGCGGACTGGATTTTCAGCCCTGGGCATACCTCTTTTCTTCACTTCAATAAAGTCTGTGGCCTGACTAGCCGTAAGCATGGTCGCCTTTAAATCTGCGTTTTATTAATTATATATCTATTCGAATCTACGATCTCATTTCCTCTATTTTTACAACATGGTAGCAGTCCGTGAGTTTTAATCAGTCTTCTTATTCTAGTCAGTGTCAGTTGTGTTTTAAATCGTTTCTTTAGTTTTTTTAACGTAGTTCCTAAGTTCTAAAGTTCCTAACCTATTCTCGCGTTCGTTTCGTTCATTCGTTGTAACTTGTAAATGTCTTTGTCGTCCCATCAAGCATGGCGACGGCTCAAGATTCCTTTTCCATCCCAGTCTTTGATGGGAAAAGCAAGTCATTTAATTCTTGGAATCGGCTCAATCTTTTTCTGAGGTTAAAGGAGTGTGAACAGAATGTACTCCATAACGCCAAGCCTCCTGCAATTCAACAAACAGATTGGGATACACAAGAGTTGAAAGCTCAAAATTACATCGTGAGCAGCTTATCCGACTCTCAACTTGATCTTGTGAAACATGAAAACTCTGCGTTCGCAATGATTTCGAAACTAAATGACACCTATGCCAATAACAGCAAAGCTATGAAGTTGATTTTGAAACGTAAATTGCTCCAACTAAAATACGAGGAAAGCCAAGACCCTTCTATCTTTATCAGTGCTTTTGACAAAAACGCGACGGAGTTAATCGATGCTGGTGAGAAGATTACCGAAGAAGATAAACTGAATTATTTGCTACTCTCTTTGCCAGACTCAATGGTGCATTTACTTGATGTCATTGATGCTCTTCCTCAAGACCAAAAGAAAGCGGACTTCGTGAAAGCAGAACTTCTGATCACCAAGGAGAAAAAGGCATCATTCACCGGAAACAATTTCACTGATGGTTTTCAAGCTTCAAGTTTTCAATCCAAATTAGAAGGACATCACAAATCTTCGAATTTTCACCAAAACCAGTCAACGTCAATCATTCCCGTGACAACTTACCCCATCGATCTTTTGTCAACTCTAAGATGAAAACAGGTTATCGTCCAAATAGAGGCTCACTTTCTCAACATTTTCAATCAAGATCTCAATGGACCCACAATTCTTTCAGTTGTTACACGTGTGGAGGTAACGGTCACAGTTCTCAAGTTTGTCCCACAGCACATAACGGTAACCGAGGAGGCAACTCATCCAGATCACACAGTTCTCATCGCAACAATGGTAATTCAAGAGGAAGGCGCGGAGGAAGAAGCTACACCAACTCTACCACCAACGCAGCTTATTGTAATGAAACAGACGCAAGTAACTGCTACGCTATAACTGTAAGTTGCTCCACTAAATCTACCTCATCTGTTGAATTTCTTTTAGATAGTGGTTGTAGCGATCATATCATAAATTATATCAGCTTATTTAGTGAATTTAATGATTTGGAAGTTCACCTTGAGATTACAGTCGCAGACGGTAATACTTTGAAAGCTAATAAAATTGGTAAAGTCCTTGTTTTATGTGATGTGTTTGGGAAACAAATTGAAACTTCCATTCATAATGTTTTCTTTGCCCCAGAAATTAAACAAAATTTGTTAAGTGTTTCTAGAATTGTTAGCAATGGCTACAAAGTCACTTTCCAGGAAAATTGTGCAAAAGTTTTTAATATTTCTGGTGTTATTTCTTCCATAGCTGTTCGGAGCGAAAATTTGTATAAGTTAAAGTGTCGAATCAAAGATCCTTATTTTCGAAGCAAAATTCACGTCAACTCGGCAAACATGAGTCTAACTGAGAAATGGCATCGTGTATTAGGTCATATTAACTTTCAAGACTTGAAACATCTTGTTGATTTGAAGTTGGCTGATGGTTTGCCCGATAAACTTGAGAAAAACCGGTTAGAATGTGAATTTTGTATCGAAAATAAAATGGTTAGGCCCAAGTTTAAGAACCAAAGGAGCGAAACTAGTGATATTTTAGAAATTGTGCACACAGATATATGTGCTATTAATCCACCCGGTTTTCGTGGAGAGCACTATTTCATAACTTTTATTGATGATTTTCGTAAATTTGCATTTGTATATGTTACAGGACAAACCCGATTTTAGGCAAAACTAGTTTGTCCTAGGCCGAACTACTTTGGCCTGAGCGGAACAGGCAAAACTAGTTTTGACTAGGACAAACTAGTTCGGCCTAAAATTCTCTAGGCCAAGCCGGTTGGGCCTAGGACAAACTAGTTTGGCCTACAATTCACCAGGCCAAACCTGTTCGGCCTAGGCCAAACTAGTTTTGCCTAAAATTCTCCAGGCCAAACTGATAAAGTGCAGGCCGAACTAGTTTGGCCTGAAAATGTTCAGGCCAAACTGATTATGTGCAGGACAGACTAGTTTGGCCGGAAGTGACGACGCAGGACAAACTAGTTGGGCCTAGGAAAAAGTAGTTTCGTATAATGTTCGCATTTTCTTATGACAAAAAAGGAAAAAAGTATTATTAAAAAACTCAACGTCGGGATTGGAATCGAACCCAGAATCTCCGTTCCTCTGGGCAAGAGCCGTGACCAACACACCACGGGAGTTCTGATAAGTGCACCAACGATATCTGCAAGAACTTATTACTTTTTTACATTATTAAGGAGCATCTCTATCTCATTATGAGTCTCATGCGGTTAAGGTGGATCCTCAGCGTTTAGTTCCATATTCTGCCACCAGAAAAAAATTCGTTCTTTAAATTGAAAAAAATAATGATAAAAGCAAAAAAATGAAAAAAGGGCTTCGATGGAGCCTCGGAAGCAATCTAAGGAACATTTTAGTACAAACCGTATGCTAAAATGTTACGAAATAAGCGAGAAACTATTGAATTTCGTAAACCCCCTAATGGCGTCCAATTTTATTTTGGACGCCATTAGGGGGTTTACGAAATTCAATAGTTTCTCGCTTATTTCGTAACATTATAGCATACGGTTTGTACTAAAATGTTCCTTAGATCGCTTCCGAGGCTCCATCGAAGCCCTTTTTTCATTTTTTTGCTTTTATCATTATTTTTTTCCATTTAAAGAACGAATTTTTTTCTGGTGGCAGAATATGGAACTAAACGCTGAGGATCCACCTTAATGAACTGTGCAAGGAATGTCATCTACACGTGCGCATCTCGACGAGTTATTTCTGCCGAGTGATCTGTTTACATTTCGTCAGTTTCAATTATTGGATTAATTGGATTAATGAGTGTTAGTGCAGTTCTGCAATAGAGTTAACAGCAGTTTAAAGGAGGATTTCACTGTTTTTAGCTTTTTTTGATTAAAATTTAAAATTTATCTAAAATAAAGTTTCTCCTCCTTAACCAGTTCAATCATTCGCTTTTTTTATTCATCTGCCGCAGCAAAATATAATCCAACTGGTCTAGCCTAACGTTTTTTAGGCCAAACTAGTTTGTCCTAGGCCCAACCAGTTCGGCCTAAAAATGTTCAGGCCAAACTGATTATGTGCAGGCCAAACTAGTTTGGCCTAAAAATGTTCAGGCCAAACTGATTATGTGCAGGACAAACTAGTTTGGCCTAAAATTCTCTAGGCCAAACCTGTTGGGCCTAGGACAAACTAGTTTGGCCTAAAATTCACCAGGCCAAACCTGTTCGGCGTAGGCCAAACCTGTTCGGCCTAGGCCAAACTAGTTTGGCCTAAAATTCACCAGGCTAAACTAAATCTCCTTAAAAAAAACAGTTCGGCCTAGGCCAAACTAGTTTGGCCTAAAATCGGGTTTGTCCTGTAACATACATATACATCCTCAAGTCAAAAGGAGAAGTTGTCAACGCGTTCAAGCAATTTAGCAACTTTGTTGAAAATCAAACAGGTAAAACTGTCAAATCTTTTCATTGTGATAATGGATCTGAGTATATAAACCATAATGTTCTTTCTTTCATTCGTGATCGAGGAATTTACCTTCGTCCTTGTCCACCGTATACTCACCAACTCAATGGTGTCGCTGAGCGTTACAATCAGACCATCATGAGTAGAGATAGATGTTTAATCAGGGAAGCTAATGTAGATTTTAAATACTGGCCAGAGTTAGTTTTAACAGCAGCCTACCTAGGTAATAGATCTCTTGCCAACACAAGTTTAGCTAAAAATCCGTATGAAATTTTGTTTCAATCTAGACCGGATCTGTCTAATCTTAAACTTTCCGGAAGTTCTGTTTTTGTTTTAATCCCTAAATGTAACAGATATCCTCCTAAATTAGGTCCTCGTGCTCAAAAGGGAATTTTAATCGGTTATACAGACTATGGTTACAAAGTTCTTGTTGGTCATAAGGTCCTAATTATTAGAAATGTTCGTTTCATTGAAGACCCTGAAAATCGTCTTAAATTAGTAAGTCAATCTTCAAAACCTCAAATCGATTTTACCTCTCAGCAAAAATATGTAACTTTTCGTGATTCTAGTCTAGATGATATTCAACCTCGTTGCGTAGCTCCCCAAACGGTTGAAAATGAGCCAAATGTTGAAAACCAAAGAAATCGTATCAATGAACCTGTAATCGTTGAACCAATTGTTAATGTAGCTCCACAACCAGATATTGTTTTTCCTCCTAGAAATAGACCTAAACGTACCATCAAAGCTCCTCGTAGGTTAATCGATGATCCTATTTTTGCGAATAATTGTATTTCTGAAGTTCCCGATAATTATCAGCAAGCGATAAACAGTCCAAATGTAAGTAGTTGGAAACAAGCAATGGATCAAGAACTTCGTAGTTTAGAACTAAATGATACTTGGCAAAAAGTGTCTTATCCCAAAAATAAGGAAATTGTAGAAACCAATTGGATTTACAAAATTAACCCCGATGGCAAGTTTAAAGCCCGTGTAGTTGCTAGGGGTTTCCAACAAAATACCAATTTTGATGAAACTGTATATTCTCCCGTCGCAAGACTATGTTCGCTAAAAATAATTTTGTCACTTGCTTGTGCTTTTGGTTGGATGATCCATCAAATGGATTTTCAGACAGCTTTTTTGAATGGTAGTGTAAAAAGGGAAACTTACGTCTATCCACCTAAAGGTTATAATGTAAATTCAAATTTTGTCTTTAAATTAAAGAAATCCTTGTATGGTCTACGTGAATCGTCTCGAGATTGGTACGATTGTTTCAATGATTTTAAAATTAATAATCAATTTACTCGTTCAAATCATGATTGTTGTTTGTATGTTAGAAAAATTGATGTTGACACTGTATACAGGGTGTTTCACATAACCTGCTCACTATGGTTTTCTTGAACGGGTGACGATATAAAAATCTGGAAAAATCGGTTTTATAGTAACTCGGACCTGAAGTTTTATTTAAAAATACTGCCACAACCCAAAATTTGGTTTTTGGGGGGTTTTCAGGGGGGTGCCCCCCTTATCTCGAGATTTTCAAATAGCAACCCCTATCTTGTGACATCTCGTTTGAAAGAGGGTAAAATTCTAAGCATTTTGGCTTAAACCGGAAGTCGATATCTTATTTCGTTTTCGAGATATCGAAGGTCGAAGATCGATATAGGACCCATTTTCGAAAATTCTTAACTCCTACAAAAAAAGTCGTAAAACAAAAAACTGCACATGTAAAATGCTCTACTTGATGAGTACTTTCAAGAAAAAAATACAAATTCACAATCAAATAAACCGGAAGTCGACTTTTAGGCACCTTAACATTTTTGGCGGGAAAACCCCCATTTCTCAAAATGTTCAAATGGCAACCCCTATCTTTTAATACCTCATTCAAAAAGGCGTAAAAAGTTGTGCATTTTGGCGCAATCAAAAGTCCGATATCATTTTTCTTATTCGATACATCGAAACTCGAAGTTCGATTTAGACCATTTTTCGACCCTGTAAAAAACTGATCCTATCGTGTGATACATTATTCAAAAGCACATAAAAAACCAAGAATTTTAGTGCAAACCGGAAGTCAATACCTTTTTTCGCGGTCGAGATATCGCAAGTCAAAGTTTAGTCTTTGGTCAGGGCTTACCTTAGACTACTGTTTTAGACTACTGATTTTTTAAATTCCGACTTTTTACATAGGAGTAATGATATTTTGAAAATGGGTCCAAATCGAACTTTGATCTTCAATAAATCGAAAACGAAAAACGATATTGACCTCCGGTTTGCGCCAAAAGTCTTAGAATTTAATGTTCTTTTGAATTAGCTATCACAAGACAGGGGTAGCCATTTGAAAATTTTGAGTTGGGGGCCTTTCCCCCTAAGGGGAGTGATTTTGGAAATGTTGACCCCCTCACGCGAAAGCTCTCAAAAAGTTATGGAGGACCCCAAAGTTTCAATTTTTCATCTGCAGCCGTTCAAAAAATAAAAGGGGGGGGACGGACATATGCGCCACCCTGTAGACCGTTTTAGTAGAGCGATATACCGTATCGATTGCTGTCCGAGGGCCTCTGGCTCCAAACAAACTCTGGTTCAATGTATTTTCCCCATAAGCGAACTTTTGAACGGAAATTTAGGGTATTAAATCAAACAATTAATGCGACCTTTTTGCGATTATGAATTCTACGTCCTTGAAAATGCTTAATTATGCCTGGTTCCTTCACTAAAACTGCCGAAATTAATAAGATATTATACAGATTAAATTTTGCATTTGTAGGTTAGAATCGCCCGAAATCCCGCCAATTCCACAACAACAACAATAACATTTGGGTGATTACAACCTCCAAACGTATCGTTTAATCTGTAATATCTTGTTGATTTGGCAGTTTCACGGGTGAAACCAGGCAAAATTAAGCATTTTCGAGGACGTAGAATTCATAATTGCAAAAAGGGAGCATTAATTGTTTGATTTGCATCGTAAAAATTCCTGTAAGAAGCACCAGTTAAAAAAGGCACGGAAAGAAGACTGATTGTGGGGGGATGGAGGGGGAAAAGAAGAACCGTCCCAGTTTTTTCCCCCTCCTGTAATTTTGAAATTTTGATTTTTATTTTAGTTAGTTTTTTACTTACATTTTTTCTTTTGCTTTTATATTTTAAGAGCGAATGCAATTTTACATCCAGCGGAGAATCTTTTACGAAGCACCAAATAAAAAGGGGATGGAAGAGTCGAGAGAGAGAAAGAGGGGGGAAATCATGACTGGGCGTTCAATTAAATACAGGGTGTTTCTAAAACTAATGTCATCCTTTCTACCACGTACTTTTGAGGTCAAAATTAAACTTTTTTCCCCTATAAACATGTGTCCGAAAATGTCCCCCTTTTGAGCTACAGCCCCCCCCCCCCCAAAGTTTTAAAAATTGTTGGTTTTTTTGGAATATCGACCATACTTATGAACCAAATGCCATGAAAATTGGTGTCCCGAGGTAATTTTACGTTTAAAATCCATTAATGACCTCGAGAAATTCATAAATGAGGTCTGACTGTACTTTTCAGGCAAGCTTATACCTTCAACGACACAAATTTTAAGTTACGGATTGGAAATTTGAAAAATGGAAAATGAAATCAGATGGGAAAAATCAGATGGGATGTTTTGGTCGATACGACGCGTATTAAGCGAGATAATCGCTGCACAAGGTGAAAAAGTCAGCGCTTCTACCATGAAGAGCGGCTGTAAGGTATGCAACCCGCCACTCCGCCGCGCCGCGCCGCTGCTTCGGGCTGCCCGCTGTAGTAAAAGCGCTGACTTTTCCACCTTGTGCAGCGATTATCTCGCTTAATTCGCGTCGTATCGACCAAAACAAAGAGGACCAAATATCTTCTTAAGAGTTTTTCCCATCTGATTTCATTTTCCATTTTTCAAATTTCCAACCCGTAACATAAAATTTGTGTCGTTGAAGGTATAAGCTTGCCTGAAAAGTACAGTCAGACCTCATTTATGAATTTCTCGAGGTCATTAATGGATTCTAAACGTAAAATTACCTCGGGACACCAATTTTCATGGCATTTGGTTCATAATTATGGTCGATATTCCAAAAAAACCAACAATTTTTAAAACATTGGGGGGCTGTAGCTCAAAAGGGGGGCATTTTCGGACACATGTTTATAGGGAAAAAAAGTCTTATTTTGACCTCAAAAATACATGGTAGAAAGGATGACATAAGTTTTAGAAACACCCTGTATATCAGTACCTTTGAACGCCGAAAGAGAATAACTTTCTTCCAAAGAAACTGCACTATTTGTACCAAGTTCCTGGAGGGAAGGGTGGGGAGGAACCGAGAGCGGGGGAGGGGAGAAAGAGTTTTGAATGGGCATTCAATGAAATATATCAGTACCTTTGAACGCGGAAAGAGAATAATTCCCTGCCAAGAAGCAAAATTGAACGCCGTTTTCTGATTGAGCCGCTCGACTACTTTTTTTTTTGTAAAAAAGTTTTTTTTGTGGAAATCGCGTTTACAGCAACTTCGCCAAGCCATGCATCGTCAATTGATGACTTTACAGTGCTGCTGGACTTAATATTTAAAATATACACATTTTACATTAAGTCTTAAGTGCATGTATATTGTTCAACACATCTAGCAGCACTGCGACTGTCCCATCGTGCATAAGCTACGTAAAAAAATGGATACAAAATCGAATCTTTACGTCGATATCATAAAGTCGCTATTAAAATGCACCTACCCGAATGGTTCCTGCCGTGCAAAAAACATATGACGACGATCGCCACGGATTCGTCAAATCGCTCGATCAAATTAAAACAAAAATTGACAGAGCATCACGTTTCTCGCTTATACGCGTACGAAATCGTATGCTCGTACGCACATATGCATTTAAAAAAGGACGACAAAATCTCGCTTCTCTCTCCTACCTTTGCAAAACGAACTGATTCACATCCTTTTCGCACTCACACAACTTTTTGAGAGAAAAGTTTTTAGCATTTTAAAAAGGGACGCGGGGCCCGTACGGAAAAACTTATATTTTTCCCGAAGCATTGGAGCCGAGCCCGACCGATCTGTACCAGGCCCCTCCCGAACGGTGCTACGGTTCTCCGGGAACTTAGCTTCATTTTTACAAATACAATATAGGATTCTTTGAGTGCAATTTTATTGGTAACTCAAGCAACAATTTGAAAGAAAACTAAATTTGTTGCCCTTTTTGACAAATCGTAGCTCAGAGGAGAAGAATTTTCGGACCCATGTTAATAGATACCATGGTTTTACTTTAACTTGAAAAATTGGCCTCGGAATTTTTTCCGTTGTGCCTTAATCATCCTGTATAGGTTTGTCCCAGACCACTCGCCAACCCTTTTTTCTCGAGAACGGCTGGGAATTTTTGTTGTGTTTAGTGAATTATTATTATGTTGGTACTGCGCTGCGGACTGGATTTTCAGCCCTGGGCATACCTCTTTTCTTCACTTCAATAAAGTCTGTGGCCTGACTAGCCGTAAGCATGGTCGCCTTTAAATCTGCGTTTTATTAATTATATATCTATTCGAATCTACGATCTCATTTCCTCTATTTTTACAACATGGTAGCAGTCCGTGAGTTTTAATCAGTCTTCTTATTCTAGTCAGTGTCAGTTGTGTTTTAAATCGTTTCTTTAGTTTTTTTAACGTAGTTCCTAAGTTCTAAAGTTCCTAACCTATTCTCGCGTTCGTTTCGTTCATTCGTTGTAACTTGTAAATGTCTTTGTCGTCCCATCAAGCATGGCGACGGCTCAAGATTCCTTTTCCATCCCAGTCTTTGATGGGAAAAGCAAGTCATTTAATTCTTGGAATCGGCTCAATCTTTTTCTGAGGTTAAAGGAGTGTGAACAGAATGTACTCCATAACGCCAAGCCTCCTGCAATTCAACAAACAGATTGGGATACACAAGAGTTGAAAGCTCAAAATTACATCGTGAGCAGCTTATCCGACTCTCAACTTGATCTTGTGAAACATGAAAACTCTGCGTTCGCAATGATTTCGAAACTAAATGACACCTATGCCAATAACAGCAAAGCTATGAAGTTGATTTTGAAACGTAAATTGCTCCAACTAAAATACGAGGAAAGCCAAGACCCTTCTATCTTTATCAGTGCTTTTGACAAAAACGCGACGGAGTTAATCGATGCTGGTGAGAAGATTACCGAAGAAGATAAACTGAATTATTTGCTACTCTCTTTGCCAGACTCAATGGTGCATTTACTTGATGTCATTGATGCTCTTCCTCAAGACCAAAAGAAAGCGGACTTCGTGAAAGCAGAACTTCTGATCACCAAGGAGAAAAAGGCATCATTCACCGGAAACAATTTCACTGATGGTTTTCAAGCTTCAAGTTTTCAATCCAAATTAGAAGGACATCACAAATCTTCGAATTTTCACCAAAACCAGTCAACGTCAATCATTCCCGTGACAACTTACCCCATCGATCTTTTGTCAACTCTAAGATGAAAACAGGTTATCGTCCAAATAGAGGCTCACTTTCTCAACATTTTCAATCAAGATCTCAATGGACCCACAATTCTTTCAGTTGTTACACGTGTGGAGGTAACGGTCACAGTTCTCAAGTTTGTCCCACAGCACATAACGGTAACCGAGGAGGCAACTCATCCAGATCACACAGTTCTCATCGCAACAATGGTAATTCAAGAGGAAGGCGCGGAGGAAGAAGCTACACCAACTCTACCACCAACGCAGCTTATTGTAATGAAACAGACGCAAGTAACTGCTACGCTATAACTGTAAGTTGCTCCACTAAATCTACCTCATCTGTTGAATTTCTTTTAGATAGTGGTTGTAGCGATCATATCATAAATTATATCAGCTTATTTAGTGAATTTAATGATTTGGAAGTTCACCTTGAGATTACAGTCGCAGACGGTAATACTTTGAAAGCTAATAAAATTGGTAAAGTCCTTGTTTTATGTGATGTGTTTGGGAAACAAATTGAAACTTCCATTCATAATGTTTTCTTTGCCCCAGAAATTAAACAAAATTTGTTAAGTGTTTCTAGAATTGTTAGCAATGGCTACAAAGTCACTTTCCAGGAAAATTGTGCAAAAGTTTTTAATATTTCTGGTGTTATTTCTTCCATAGCTGTTCGGAGCGAAAATTTGTATAAGTTAAAGTGTCGAATCAAAGATCCTTATTTTCGAAGCAAAATTCACGTCAACTCGGCAAACATGAGTCTAACTGAGAAATGGCATCGTGTATTAGGTCATATTAACTTTCAAGACTTGAAACATCTTGTTGATTTGAAGTTGGCTGATGGTTTGCCCGATAAACTTGAGAAAAACCGGTTAGAATGTGAATTTTGTATCGAAAATAAAATGGTTAGGCCCAAGTTTAAGAACCAAAGGAGCGAAACTAGTGATATTTTAGAAATTGTGCACACAGATATATGTGCTATTAATCCACCCGGTTTTCGTGGAGAGCACTATTTCATAACTTTTATTGATGATTTTCGTAAATTTGCATTTGTATATGTTACAGGACAAACCCGATTTTAGGCAAAACTAGTTTGTCCTAGGCCGAACTACTTTGGCCTGAGCGGAACAGGCAAAACTAGTTTTGACTAGGACAAACTAGTTCGGCCTAAAATTCTCTAGGCCAAGCCGGTTGGGCCTAGGACAAACTAGTTTGGCCTACAATTCACCAGGCCAAACCTGTTCGGCCTAGGCCAAACTAGTTTTGCCTAAAATTCTCCAGGCCAAACTGATAAAGTGCAGGCCGAACTAGTTTGGCCTGAAAATGTTCAGGCCAAACTGATTATGTGCAGGACAGACTAGTTTGGCCGGAAGTGACGACGCAGGACAAACTAGTTGGGCCTAGGAAAAAGTAGTTTCGTATAATGTTCGCATTTTCTTATGACAAAAAAGGAAAAAAGTATTATTAAAAAACTCAACGTCGGGATTGGAATCGAACCCAGAATCTCCGTTCCTCTGGGCAAGAGCCGTGACCAACACACCACGGGAGTTCTGATAAGTGCACCAACGATATCTGCAAGAACTTATTACTTTTTTACATTATTAAGGAGCATCTCTATCTCATTATGAGTCTCATGCGGTTAAGGTGGATCCTCAGCGTTTAGTTCCATATTCTGCCACCAGAAAAAAATTCGTTCTTTAAATTGAAAAAAATAATGATAAAAGCAAAAAAATGAAAAAAGGGCTTCGATGGAGCCTCGGAAGCAATCTAAGGAACATTTTAGTACAAACCGTATGCTAAAATGTTACGAAATAAGCGAGAAACTATTGAATTTCGTAAACCCCCTAATGGCGTCCAATTTTATTTTGGACGCCATTAGGGGGTTTACGAAATTCAATAGTTTCTCGCTTATTTCGTAACATTATAGCATACGGTTTGTACTAAAATGTTCCTTAGATCGCTTCCGAGGCTCCATCGAAGCCCTTTTTTCATTTTTTTGCTTTTATCATTATTTTTTTCCATTTAAAGAACGAATTTTTTTCTGGTGGCAGAATATGGAACTAAACGCTGAGGATCCACCTTAATGAACTGTGCAAGGAATGTCATCTACACGTGCGCATCTCGACGAGTTATTTCTGCCGAGTGATCTGTTTACATTTCGTCAGTTTCAATTATTGGATTAATTGGATTAATGAGTGTTAGTGCAGTTCTGCAATAGAGTTAACAGCAGTTTAAAGGAGGATTTCACTGTTTTTAGCTTTTTTTGATTAAAATTTAAAATTTATCTAAAATAAAGTTTCTCCTCCTTAACCAGTTCAATCATTCGCTTTTTTTATTCATCTGCCGCAGCAAAATATAATCCAACTGGTCTAGCCTAACGTTTTTTAGGCCAAACTAGTTTGTCCTAGGCCCAACCAGTTCGGCCTAAAAATGTTCAGGCCAAACTGATTATGTGCAGGCCAAACTAGTTTGGCCTAAAAATGTTCAGGCCAAACTGATTATGTGCAGGACAAACTAGTTTGGCCTAAAATTCTCTAGGCCAAACCTGTTGGGCCTAGGACAAACTAGTTTGGCCTAAAATTCACCAGGCCAAACCTGTTCGGCGTAGGCCAAACCTGTTCGGCCTAGGCCAAACTAGTTTGGCCTAAAATTCACCAGGCTAAACTAAATCTCCTTAAAAAAAACAGTTCGGCCTAGGCCAAACTAGTTTGGCCTAAAATCGGGTTTGTCCTGTAACATACATATACATCCTCAAGTCAAAAGGAGAAGTTGTCAACGCGTTCAAGCAATTTAGCAACTTTGTTGAAAATCAAACAGGTAAAACTGTCAAATCTTTTCATTGTGATAATGGATCTGAGTATATAAACCATAATGTTCTTTCTTTCATTCGTGATCGAGGAATTTACCTTCGTCCTTGTCCACCGTATACTCACCAACTCAATGGTGTCGCTGAGCGTTACAATCAGACCATCATGAGTAGAGATAGATGTTTAATCAGGGAAGCTAATGTAGATTTTAAATACTGGCCAGAGTTAGTTTTAACAGCAGCCTACCTAGGTAATAGATCTCTTGCCAACACAAGTTTAGCTAAAAATCCGTATGAAATTTTGTTTCAATCTAGACCGGATCTGTCTAATCTTAAACTTTCCGGAAGTTCTGTTTTTGTTTTAATCCCTAAATGTAACAGATATCCTCCTAAATTAGGTCCTCGTGCTCAAAAGGGAATTTTAATCGGTTATACAGACTATGGTTACAAAGTTCTTGTTGGTCATAAGGTCCTAATTATTAGAAATGTTCGTTTCATTGAAGACCCTGAAAATCGTCTTAAATTAGTAAGTCAATCTTCAAAACCTCAAATCGATTTTACCTCTCAGCAAAAATATGTAACTTTTCGTGATTCTAGTCTAGATGATATTCAACCTCGTTGCGTAGCTCCCCAAACGGTTGAAAATGAGCCAAATGTTGAAAACCAAAGAAATCGTATCAATGAACCTGTAATCGTTGAACCAATTGTTAATGTAGCTCCACAACCAGATATTGTTTTTCCTCCTAGAAATAGACCTAAACGTACCATCAAAGCTCCTCGTAGGTTAATCGATGATCCTATTTTTGCGAATAATTGTATTTCTGAAGTTCCCGATAATTATCAGCAAGCGATAAACAGTCCAAATGTAAGTAGTTGGAAACAAGCAATGGATCAAGAACTTCGTAGTTTAGAACTAAATGATACTTGGCAAAAAGTGTCTTATCCCAAAAATAAGGAAATTGTAGAAACCAATTGGATTTACAAAATTAACCCCGATGGCAAGTTTAAAGCCCGTGTAGTTGCTAGGGGTTTCCAACAAAATACCAATTTTGATGAAACTGTATATTCTCCCGTCGCAAGACTATGTTCGCTAAAAATAATTTTGTCACTTGCTTGTGCTTTTGGTTGGATGATCCATCAAATGGATTTTCAGACAGCTTTTTTGAATGGTAGTGTAAAAAGGGAAACTTACGTCTATCCACCTAAAGGTTATAATGTAAATTCAAATTTTGTCTTTAAATTAAAGAAATCCTTGTATGGTCTACGTGAATCGTCTCGAGATTGGTACGATTGTTTCAATGATTTTAAAATTAATAATCAATTTACTCGTTCAAATCATGATTGTTGTTTGTATGTTAGAAAAATTGATGTTGACACTGTATACAGGGTGTTTCACATAACCTGCTCACTATGGTTTTCTTGAACGGGTGACGATATAAAAATCTGGAAAAATCGGTTTTATAGTAACTCGGACCTGAAGTTTTATTTAAAAATACTGCCACAACCCAAAATTTGGTTTTTGGGGGGTTTTCAGGGGGGGTGCCCCCCTTATCTCGAGATTTTCAAATAGCAACCCCTATCTTGTGACATCTCGTTTGAAAGAGGGTAAAATTCTAAGCATTTTGGCTTAAACCGGAAGTCGATATCTTATTTCGTTTTCGAGATATCGAAGGTCGAAGATCGATATAGGACCCATTTTCGAAAATTCTTAACTCCTACAAAAAAAGTCGTAAAACAAAAAACTGCACATGTAAAATGCTCTACTTGATGAGTACTTTCAAGAAAAAAATACAAATTCACAATCAAATAAACCGGAAGTCGACTTTTAGGCACCTTAACATTTTTGGCGGGAAAACCCCCATTTCTCAAAATGTTCAAATGGCAACCCCTATCTTTTAATACCTCATTCAAAAAGGCGTAAAAAGTTGTGCATTTTGGCGCAATCAAAAGTCCGATATCATTTTTCTTATTCGATACATCGAAACTCGAAGTTCGATTTAGACCATTTTTCGACCCTGTAAAAAACTGATCCTATCGTGTGATACATTATTCAAAAGCACATAAAAAACCAAGAATTTTAGTGCAAACCGGAAGTCAATACCTTTTTTCGCGGTCGAGATATCGCAAGTCAAAGTTTAGTCTTTGGTCAGGGCTTACCTTAGACTACTGTTTTAGACTACTGATTTTTTAAATTCCGACTTTTTACATAGGAGTAATGATATTTTGAAAATGGGTCCAAATCGAACTTTGATCTTCAATAAATCGAAAACGAAAAACGATATTGACCTCCGGTTTGCGCCAAAAGTCTTAGAATTTAATGTTCTTTTGAATTAGCTATCACAAGACAGGGGTAGCCATTTGAAAATTTTGAGTTGGGGGCCTTTCCCCCTAAGGGGAGTGATTTTGGAAATGTTGACCCCCTCACGCGAAAGCTCTCAAAAAGTTATGGAGGACCCCAAAGTTTCAATTTTTCATCTGCAGCCGTTCAAAAAATAAAAGGGGGGGGACGGACATATGCGCCACCCTGTAGACCGTTTTAGTAGAGCGATATACCGTATCGATTGCTGTCCGAGGGCCTCTGGCTCCAAACAAACTCTGGTTCAATGTATTTTCCCCATAAGCGAACTTTTGAACGGAAATTTAGGGTATTAAATCAAACAATTAATGCGACCTTTTTGCGATTATGAATTCTACGTCCTTGAAAATGCTTAATTATGCCTGGTTCCTTCACTAAAACTGCCGAAATTAATAAGATATTATACAGATTAAATTTTGCATTTGTAGGTTAGAATCGCCCGAAATCCCGCCAATTCCACAACAACAACAATAACATTTGGGTGATTACAACCTCCAAACGTATCGTTTAATCTGTAATATCTTGTTGATTTTGGCAGTTTCACGGGTGAAACCAGGCAAAATTAAGCATTTTCGAGGACGTAGAATTCATAATTGCAAAAAGGTAGCATTAATTGTTTGATTTAATAGTCTAAATTTCCGTTCAAAAATCCGCTTATGGGGAAAATGCATTGAATCAGAGTCTGTTTGGAGCCAGAGGCCCTCGGACGGCAATCGATACGGTATATCACTCTACTAAAACAGTCTATTGGTTGTTCGGTGAACTTCCTCATTCGATCTTTTACAATCATTTAATTGGACAGAGTAGAACGTCCCCAAATTGCACGCTATGTCACTGATTTTTTGTGTACACAACACATTTTACTTACTTCTTTTATTACTTCTCCGTTAGTAGAGGAGAAGGAAATTGTTTTAAGTGAGGAGTAATATAACGTTTTGTGTTGGACCAACATTTTACTCATGATCGTACGTAGTCCAAGATAACCGTATTTCTAAAAGTTGCACAGGAATACTTATTGACATTTTTGTTTCCGTATTTGGCCGAATAATGCTGTAGGTAGTTTAGCTTTTTTTTTTTTGCCGAAGGTTAGTATCGAGTTTATGTTTCATTCCGTTGATGTAATTTTGATTGCAGTTTGTCGCGTGCATTTTAGCAACATTTTATTTCGTACCGTTATACTTGCGTAGAAGGTCGAATCATGGGCGAAGCCAGCAATTTGGCAGCTGTGGATTCTACCCATTTGAATGTATGAGAAACAATAGATTAGATATTGGGCCATGTCCTCCTCAACAATCGATTTTTTCTCATACATTCAAATGGGAAGCATCCACAGTTGCCAAATTGCTGGCTCCGCCCATGGGTCTAATTTTTGGATGTTTATAGTGCACTCCTCGACATAGGCGGAAATGGGGGGGGGGGGGGGCTGGAGGGGCTAAGCCCCCCCCCCCAGGTCTGCCAAGCCTCCCCCCCCAGAAAATTTTGGAAACAAAAAAACGTTTACCCACAACAACAAAAAAATATATTACAGTATATGATGTTTATCATTTAATTTTGTGATTGCCTAATTGTTTCGCACCCCAGCTAATAGCTATATGAGTACAATTTATTTAATATCTTAACTTAGGTGTGTATGATGTAGGTACTTACAGTCGACAAAAGAATGTCAGATGTCCCCTTATATTTTGGTTCAAGTAGACTACCTGCGATACCTATCACAGTAAAAAGCATCGCATGTGGCCTACTAAAGTCAAAATCCAGGACGTTATCTGACATTATTTAATTCGTCGACTGTAACTGTAAGTACATCATACACCTAAGTAAGTTGGGGGGTGGGGGGTCATGGTATACCCCTCTTGGAGAGGGGGCGGTCTTGAGGTGTCTCTATGATCCCTTGGAACTCAGCCCCCCCAGAAAAAATTCCTAGTTCCACCTATGCTCCTTGGATACGAACATATACATATACCTAAGCTTAAAAGGGACAAAGTGCTGCATTGGCAGAATGCAAGTGACGCTGCGGCGACTGATTGATCTTCCCACGCGCCATAATTACACGTTTAAAGAAAAGGAAAGGTTAAAAATTGTATGTTTTGCATTGATTCTTATGAGCAACTCTAAAACAGCTGATGATACATGTATAAAGTAATCGGAAGGCATTCGAACTGGTAACAATATCATTGCTAAGATGTGAGTAATGATTGACGTTGCCAAGCAACATGCATTTCCAATTTATCGTATACATCAGAACCCGAGCTAAGGAGCGCATCCATCAATCTGCGAAGGATAAATAAAAAAGAATCCCTACCCTCGCAGAATATTCCCTGCGTAAAATTGGGGGTGGGGGGCTAAAAAGTGATGACCCCCTTTTTTTTTTTTTTTTTGCTTTTCAAGTCTCAAATGATGACTTTTTCCCGATTTTTAGCCCCTCCACCCAAAAAAGTGGGGGGACTACAGCTCCCCCTAGCCCCTGATACGGTCCGCCTATGTTCAAACCGCTTGAAAAAAAAACCTCCACCCGCATCGTCTAGGAGAAACAACACGCGAAAAACCAGAACTTTCGGCCTTCGCACTTTCTAGGCTCCGAAGCCACTCCGCGAGAATCGAACAGCCCCAGTATAAAGGGTAGTTCAAAATTTGAGGCGCTGCACGTGGATTCGTTCTGCTACGCCTACTGAAGAGTTCTGCACGAACTCAATTTCAACGCGGCTGTCACCGATTTTTTTCGAGAAGCCTACCGACCTGATTTCGGGAATGAACCCCCCGCGAGGGGTAGTTTTAACGATGGGACAGGTTCGGATGTGCAAAGATCGATTCGTGCATATCAGAGTGACTCCGGGTGCGTTATTAAGTAGTCAGCAAAGTCATGGATTCCTAGATAAGATTCGTCCGATGAGAAAACCCACCCTAACAGGGGGTAGAAAAAGAATCGGGGGCGAAGAGCGAAGTCGCACGACCACCCCCGACCGGAGCACGATCATCAATCAAAATTTCGCCACCCCAAGTGATCCCGTGCCCGAAATAATCGGTAAAACCGATGCTTCCAAAAAACCACCCTTAGCGGGGGATGATATTCGAGCCACGCGAATTCGAGTGGAAACCTCCACGCGCGGAGTCCGAGGCTACACCCTCGTGCGAAGTCTCGATCACCATGGACACCGTCTCCGACCACCGGTTCCGCGATCCAAAACAACCCATCCCGGAAGGTAAATCGCCCGCGAGGGGTTGTTTTTAAGATCTGGTCGGTCCGGATGAGCGCGATCGTTTTCGAGGACCGGAAAAGCATATCATCGTGACTCCGGTTGTCGTATTAAGTCGTCAGCGAAGCTGTAGAATCCGAGATAAGATTCCGCCCAATAAGAAAACCCACCCCAACAGGGGGTAGAATGTGAATCGGGGGGTGAGCGAAGTCTCACGGACACCCCCGCCCGGAGCACGATCCTCACGGAAAATTTCGGCGCTCAAAGTGATCCGGTGCCCGAAATAATCGGTAAAAACACCCCTTTCAGAAACCACCCTTAGTGGGGGATGATATTCGCGGCGCGCGAATTCGAGTGAAAAAGTCCACGCGCGGAGCCCGGGGCTACCCTCTTGCGAAGTGTCGATCGCCTGGGCAACGTCTTCTACCCCCGTTTCCGCGATCCAAAACAACCCATCTCGAAGGGTAGATCCCCCGTGAGGGGTTGCTTTTAGGGTTGGGTCGATCCGGATGAGCTGGATCGCTTTCGAGGACCGAGCAGCACCGGGGGCCAAAATTTCGAGGTCTCAGATACCATAGGGCCAAAAATGGGGTAAAACACCGCGATAAAATCCACCCTCGGGAAGGGATGAAAAAAAAATGGGGAAAAGAAGCACTGTGTGCACACCGTTTGGTGGCGAAGGACCCGTTCGCGAAATTTCGAGGTCCCGCGTGCCTTAGTTCTCGAGATCATAGTAAAACGCGATTTTCGACGATTCTCAGCGGTCGCCTTTTATTATATAAGATATATCTATTCGAATCTACGATCTCATTTTCTCTATTTTTACAACAATTTTGATTTGGAACGAAACAACCGCCTAAAAATCCTTCTTGAAATTTCTAAAAGCCTCCGGTCTTCCCTCGGGAAGTAAAAGAGCAGTTTTCAGCAAAAACAAAATTAAAAAAACGACCCTTAAGAGCATATCTTTAGTTCATATTCTAGAATTAGAGACCATGCCTGGTATGCATTGTTCCAAATAATTTTTCCGACCTTTTTTTCATTTACAAGCACTCTTAGGGAAAGTTTTTAATCGCTCTCTGTGACCACCCTGTTGAGTGCTTCACAAAAACAAAAAAACAAAAAAGTAAGACCTTACTACTGATTCTAATTTCATGCAAAAGAATATGGTGCTTCTGACCGAATCAAAATGTCAGGCCTTGACTGGCTCGATTAAGTCAATGGCCTTAGCTATCCTCGAAATTTTGATTTGATATAAGTCACCCTACTTTTTCAAAAACAGGTAACATATGTGTTACATCAATCGTAAGGTTTTAATATGTCCTTTTTTAATCCCTCTTGCTTTTTGAGAAGCACTCAAAGAAGTTGTCTTAGTGGCCTATTAAAGATTCCGTATATGAGTGAATGAGTGCATACAGCTAAGAAAAAGTTGTGGTTTTTGGACAAATTATTAAGAGCAAAAATTTTGAAAATTGTATCTCGTCTTGATTTATACTTTTATAGGCATGTTTTTCGAGAGTGAAAAAAAATAGGAAACTCCTCAGATACCTCTCAAGGAAGCCCTGGTAGAAATAATCAGCTAAATGTCATCATGCTGCCAGTTAGCATGAGATTTGAGACCTGACGTCAAGTTGACGTCAACATGACGTCGTGTTGAAGTCAAAAATGTAGACTAAAGTATTGTAGGTTGAATATTGAAGGTCAAATTTCTTGTAGGGCTAAAATCTGTAGGCCAACTGACCCGGGACCGTCGGTGAAGATGGGGGGGGGGGGCGATCTTTTGACACGGTTGCGGGATTTGTCTCATGAATTAAACAATTGTGCTTTTTAACATGCAGTAAGTACTGCATGTTTTTGTTATGGGTTTGTATCGATTTTGGCCATAACCTTCCTGCGTAAAAATCAACAATTTTCGACTAGGTCGCAAACGTGCGTTGTCAGATTTCAGTGCGTAATGATCGCGTCTTGCTTTACGGCAGATTCCGTTCGTTCGAAATATTGCGGAGCGGCAACGCGAAAAGTCTCCCTATCCTTTAACTTGGAACAAAACGAATCGCGCGCCATTCCGGATTTTCGATATTCTTCGGTCCGCCGCACAATGGACGGAACTCAAATCTTTGGCGGTCCAATTCGATCCTTTTAAAGTTGGAAAATTAGTATTTTAGGTGGGTATTATAGATGATTTTAAGGGGTTTATTTTGCTCGGTTGTTTATTCCTAGATTGTCCCAAATTTATCGGAGAATATTATTGGATGGATGGATACATTTTGTGATATTTCATGTTTTTGTATTTTTGACCGTTTAGAAGTCGATTTTGATCCATAGTGCGCCGTTTGAAATGTTTGAATTTTTGAGTTAGGTATTGAGTATTGACCCTAAGTTTTCGATAAGAATTTGTCTCCGTTATGAATAAATTTGCTAGTTTCTTTATTTTGTCTGTGACTTTCAACGAGCTATACCTACCTGTGTCTAGTTCGGAAGCTTTGGTAAACATGCGTAACCGTCTCGGAGATTTTAAGGTTAGAGATTTGTGAAAATCAATGAGTAAACAAATCGAATTTCTTCGAGTGTTTTCGGACTCTATCAGTGACTTTAAAATTAGAATTTATTTTTGAACTGTGCGTGTTTTCTTTCAATCATAGCCTTAATCTCAGTTTCTACTAATTGAAACACTCAAGTTCTTCATAGATTTCATTTAATTTGTCAGTTTTTACAGTGTGTGTAAGCCGTGTGTTCCTTTCTTGGCATTTCGACGAGTGAAAGTGGTATGTTTGTGGTGATTTGTTCAAAAATTGTGTAATTTGACTTGTCTCAGCAAACTCTCTCTTCCTGGGACAGATTAACTCATTTTCGTCTCCTCCTAAAGTTGAGTGATCTGAAGTAAATAACTTCGTTAACCGATGAGCGTGTTCCTTGATCCTTTTGAAATGTTTGTGATCGCAGTGGTTTAGAGAGAAAAGTTACCGAAAGGGAAAAAAAACACCTTGGATGTATTGTTTGATTAAATAATTTACTTTTAAACCAAGGACTGTCTTGAAGGCACGTGCTCCATTACCTATTCTTAAGTTTCCATGTCTCGAGACAACTTTATCAGGAACTCTTTTAGGAGCCTTTAGGTACTACCTTAAGGAGCCTTCCAGGCTGATATGTGTTGAATAATAGTTAAGTTAATAACCAAACTAGTTATATCTTCGTCCATGGTCGTAAGAGTAATTTTTTGTTTGTTTTCTTATATTCATATATCTCGTCTTTAATTTCAATGTTATGATATGATCGTATCGGAGGTTTCAACGATTTGACAATAAACAGTTTTCTATTTTCCCTCTAAATACTCTTCGATTAGTTTTTTCCTTAAGTTCTGACTTTGCCTGGCAATTCTTGCCGAGACAGGACTGAGACTGTTGCAAGATGTTTAGTGTTTACGTTTGAGGTTAATTGATGAGCAGTGTTCCAAAACGTTTGTTCTTTTTTTAATCATTACTCATGTCCTTTCTTTTTTATTAGTGACACATTAAAGGATTATTTCAATCAATCATAAGCCACCCACTTGCTTCCTATTAACTTCCAGAATCCAGATGTTTGTTCGTGAAAAGTTGTGGCCACGGCCGTGGTTGTGGATCATTACTCGTTTGTTTATGAAATAAGCAATCTGAACAATCAACTTATTTCTCAGTGCTCAACCCATCTTTCAGTTCTGTAACTCAATCTACATTTTATTATTTGGTTTACAACCGCTCACCCACTTCTTTAAGCCAAGAATTCTTGTGATCGGGTGTGTAGTGAATTCTGTCACGAATCAGTTTGTTGCTATCTTGTCCCCCCTTCCGATCAAAGCGAATGAATTTTAATATTTTTAATTGCAAGTTTTTGAAACAGACGTCAGAGCCACTTTCAAATTTGTGGTTTTTATAACCGATGGCAGCTAGTTAATACTGATTGGTTTCAATGAGTTAGGATGATTAAAATCCTTTTTGGTTTTCATAGGTGTGTTCTTCGAGGAGTGATTTTATCATATTGCATCTCACTTAAACGGTCTCATGCCTTTACAGAAGTAGTAACGCTGTCAGTACCTTTATTTAACTGCTGCTTGCAATGTATTCTAAAATTGGGCTTTTAGACGAGAGTCTCCCTTTAGAAAATTTTATTAGAAGTCAGCTGTATTCTGCGTCAAATTAAAAAATCAGAGTGTAAGAAATGCTAGTTGGGGTATCGTTAAAACTCAAGTCTTTCAAGTAAGTTACATTAATTTTCACTTTAAACTCTACCATTAACTCTGTCTTTCAATGGATTTGTGTATATTTATCTTCAACAATTTTGGTGATAAAATAGCTGGGTCATTTCAGGAAAGATTGCTAATGACAGCTCTATATTTACATGCGCGGAGGGACGCATTTCTGTCTTATGCACAGAACTTTGTGGATAATGTTCACAGCTTGGAGTTCATTTATCTGCGTAGTTGCATACAAATAGAGTGCGCTTTGCAAAGCTGTCATTGGCTATATTTTCTTAAATAAACGCTATCAAGATGATCAGAAATGTAAGCAAATCTGTTTTGACATAACTGGACTGATAAATTTTGTATGCAGCAGCTAGTACAAACAGTTGTTACCAGTGGTGTAGCGTGTAGTGAGGCATTATTGCATTTTGTTCATTTAAAACCTTTCAAAAGATCGAACTCCTGAGAGTTCACTACACACCCAGTACCTTCATATTTTTCATGGGTTTAAATGCGCACAGTACAATGTTGCCTCATTGCAGTATTGTGTGAATCCCATAAACTCGCTAGCGCGAAGACATCCGTGTACTCAGCTCGCTGAGTAATTACATTTTTTTTCATTTTTAAAATCACGCTATACTGATCCTTGTTCTATTCAGTGTACCGGAAACATTTTAAACTCTTTAAACTCCATGCCTGCTGAATTTCAAATATTGTCCCTTTGATTTCAACGCAAAGTGGTTTTTCTGACTTTTTTTAATTTGTTTTTCTTTTTGGTTGGTGAACTATAGCGAGAGGATGAAGTAGATGGGGAAGCAGAAGAAAGGTGCGGTAGGTACAAAAAATTAAACTTGGTCCTTCGGATATCAGCGCCCTTGGGCATTGTATCTTTTGCACTTTCATGCGCCTGGAATTTATGAGTTATGCAATGGATTGCGTTGAGCGTAGCCGACAGAATGTAATAATTATTCGGAATAATGAAGATCAGATAAATTCTCAGGCGGAAATCTGAAGAGGCGGGGGCTAGAAGAAACACAGGAGTAGAAAGAGTGGGAAGAGGGGAGGAGAGGAGACTTGGTTGCTTTGATATCAGCTAGTTTGTAGGTTGAATCTGAGAGATCTCATGCACAATCATGCATCTCTCAGATAAGGTTAAAATAACAGATTTTGAATGAAAATAAGTTTTTAAAGAGAGGAGATCGAGGTAGAAAAGAGGAAGGTAGTAAAAGGGAGAGGTTTGGAGACATTTTTGGATCTTGGCCGCCACGAGTTTACTTGAGGTTTACTGATAGTTTTGGAGACATAAATTCATCCAAAATTATTTGAGACATGAAATTAATAGAAATTAAAAAAGAAAATGAACAAAAACACTAGCGCTCAGAAGTTTCACATAGAAAATAAATTCTCACTCCACCACTCTCTTTTACTCTGCATACCCAATGAAATTATACAGAACATAATGCAGCCATGATAACTATAGATAAAAGGAACCAGCACAGAGCATTTTTCTCGAGAACAGCTGATTAAAAATGTTTTGAAACAAAAATCGGTTACGGAATTGACACAATTTTTTTTCATTTTTGATATTTTCAAAAGCCCTCAACAGCTCCTCGTTCATATTAGAATAAGCTCACACACATTCATCAAGTTTTTTGCAAAAAAGCATCTTCTAAAAGTACGAAAAAAGTTCATATCCTCATAGCAGAGGCAATCGCCAACATTTTTACTCTCATAGAAATTTACCAAAACACCCAGATTTTTTTAGTTATGGGGACTTGGAAGATTTTTGAATCAACCCTTGTGGCCACCCAGTTAAGAATTTCTCAAAAATCTTCACGCCTCCAGCTGGACGGAAGACAAAGAAAATGTAAAACACCAAATTGGTAGGGCAAGCTTGCTAAATCAACAGAGAGTAGAAGACATTGTGCGTCACTACGAGCGAAGAATACCGCCAAAACGACGATATTCCAACGTCAACGTATCTAAGAGCTATCGCAACTCATTTGAAAGCGCCCCAAGTAGGAAGCGAACGTGACACAGAAAGGTGTGTATTGTATACTTAGAACAAGTAGGTACCTATTACCAATTTGAAATTTCTGCTCATTTAAAAAGAAGACGAGTCAAAAGCAGAAAAAACCAGGGCACAATAAATGTATGGTACGGACGGCCCTTGTTCTCGACACCAAGTAGCGAATCCTCGCTTCTGCTTGGTTAGGAATCCACCTACCGTTGAATAACAAGGACCGTCCGTCCCGAGCATTTATTGGGCCCTGGACCTAATTTATGTTAGACATCATGGGTGTATTTGGACATTTTTGTCATTGTATGCTTTCAAGGTATAGAGTTGGACATTTTCTAAAAAAAAAGTTAGTTATGTTCATTGGACATTTTTCAATTAGGACATTAATGTACATTGGACATTTTTGTATTGGACAATTTCTCAAAAAAAAAGTTTATTATGTTCATTGGACATATTTCAATTCGGACATTAATGTACATTGGACATTTTTGTATTGGACAGTTGTGATTGGACAATTTCACCTATCACCAAAGAGACTCTTGGCGAGGAGATACTTACTCCGCGTTTTGGACCGTATTCCGCAAAATACCTTAAAAAGAGTTAACAGAGCTCGTGCTAAACTAAAGCGAAAGTGGTGGTGGTGTTTCGATTTTATTCTATCAATTGTGGTCAGATTATTGTTCTATAGTTCTATATTCAAATTATGTTACCAGAACAGCAACATGCTGTATTTTCGTTTTTTTTTTGCTTGTTTTGTTTTTTGTTTTTTTCTTGTTTGTTTAATCTGAAAGGAAAATACGAAATTTTGGTCGATTTTTAGGGCCAGTTAAAAGCCAGCTTGTATGATAGTATAGGTTGATGGTCAACGTTTGGTATAATACTGGTCAAAAATAAGGTTGAATCATAACATCTTGTAATGTCTCAATCTGCTCCTCATGGACATTTCTTTCTTGTCGTCAAATTTTATACCTCTTTGCTGATATCTACTGCGAGGTGGTGTCTAACTAGCGGTGCTGTTTACATAGAGCTTTTTAACATCTGATCTTACTGTCAAAGCATGATTGTTTTCGATGTTACCCCAACCTCTACTTTCATTCTTTTTATATCTACCTTCTTCTACAAATTTTGTTACTAATTATTCAAATCATAAGTCTCAAGAAATAAGAGACAAAATCATTTTGAAAAAAATAACATTTTTGAAACTTGAAAAAAAATATTAAAAATTCGTTTATATTTTTTCTCAAGACGCTTGTGATTTTTTGAAAAGTGAACATTTTTGTAAGATTGAGAATAACATGATGCCAGTTACTTATAATTCCTGAAAATAATTTAAGAATTTTGGGCAACGATATTCGAAAATTACGCCGGATAGAGAAAAATATGAGAAATAGTTTGGGGACAGAAAAAAAAATATAAATACATAGGCTGTCCCAAAACAACTGTCAGTAGGTCTGTATTTCGGAAACCATTAAACATATCGAAATGCGGTTTGTAGGAGATTGTAGTTCATACTTTTAGCTTTTCAACGAGCTTTAGTTAACCCTTTGAGGGGCAGTGGCTAGTGCCACTAGCCACCTTTTATTTATTTTTTCCTGAGCTTATGAGACAGTGGCTATTGTAACTAGCCACTTTTTTTGGTTGGTAAGATGTCCTAAAATGGGGAAAAAATATTTTCCACATGGTAGCACAGCGGTAAACATTATTTTTAGACCAGGTAAATGTTGACATTTTGAGATTTTCCCTCCAAGACAGACCGGCTCCCGCTAATGTAGTAATATTTTTTTTTCTGGAAGGTTTAGGCAAATTTTTGAGGCGGATTATGAATTTTGAAAGTATTTTGAACATTTTGAAGTACTAGTGAGTAAAATTTGCTGATTTTGTAATATAATTACAAGCGTTAGAATAAGGTGGCTAGTACCACTAGCCACTGCCCCTGAAGGGGTCAAACAGTGATGCATTGTCTATTTCCAAGTTTTTCGCCTTTTAGAAGGAATTTTAGGGCTCAGATAAGACGTTCAGAGGCTTATTATAACTTGAACTACTTATTCACATTCTAAATTCTTGCATTCAGCCAATAATAGGCCTCGGAGATTCATTGAAGCAACATCGTCGTTTTCAGCATTGTTTACAGCGTTTTGCCGTTTTACAGCATATTTTGGATTTTTTTCGGTACTTTCATAAAGAATGTAATGTTTTTATTCTATTTATATTATCTTTATAGTCTAGAAAACAACTTGAAAAAAGAAAAAAGTCACATCTTCTGTTGCAACATAGCCAATAATCACTTTTTAGCGCAGCTCGAAGCAAAAATGTTGCTCTGCCACACACTAAATTCGGATTAACTTCAAAAAATACAATTTCTTGGGGTAAACTTTACTGGGCAATTTTGTTCTCTATAGAGTAAATAACAATTTTATGATTTTTTGAGATTTTTTGGTGCTCCTCAAGGTGTCTAAAAAGTTAATTTTAGTCGATCATAGGTCAAAAAGTGCCATTTACGCGTTATTTTCAAGACTAAACCATGCTCAAATAAGTTTCCTGACTGTTATTACAATTTTTTCTCATAAATAATTGTTTGTTTGATTGATTCTGACTTATAGTTGTCATTGTTTGGCCCTTTAAAATTAATTTAAACCTGATTTTCGAAAAAATATGGTAACAAAATTTTCTAGCCCTTTGTGGGGCAGTGGATAGTTACACTAGCCACCTGTTTTCTCCTATACTAGTATATGGAATTGTATGAAAATTTTTTGGGGGTCTATTTTTACCCTAAGGAACCTAGAAATGCAAAAAAATTTGGAAAAAAATGATTTTCCTTAATTTGCCCCTCAAAGGGTTAAGCTAATTTGGTTAAAAATTCGCCGAGTTACAGCAATTTTTCGGGGGTGTGTAAAAAATAACCCTACGAGATTTTTGAGCTCAAAATAACTTTATTTCTCAACTTAAAAATTTCATCTTAGAGATTTGTTGGTACTTTTACAATTGAGGATAGCATACCTATACAGTAATAGGTGATAATTAATTGAGGACTATAATCACTCCTCATCTGAAGATTCAACATCCCGATCTTTTTCGAAGTAGTCGCCATTGACGTCGATGCATCAAGATACCGCGCGCCCGCACACCGCCAACATGACCACGGAGTTCTTACAGCGCAAAGGCGTTGCCGCCATTTCTCACTCCCGTACAGTCCTGACCTCGCGCCATGCGACTTTTGGTCATTTCCCTCTTTGAAGAAGTTTTTACGTGGTAAGCGATTCAACACCTGCGAAGAAATTTAAAAGGCTGTGCACGGATTTTTCCTGAGACTGCCAAACGATAAATTTCGGAAGACCTTCGTCGAGAAATGGCCCGAGCGCATTCAACGATACTACTTGGCGACTACTTCGAAAAAGATCGGGATGTTAAATTTTCAGACGAGGAGTGATAATAGTCCTAAATTATCACCTATTACTGTATAGGTATGCTATCCTCAATTGTAAACAGTAAAAACCGGAAATAGGCTACGCCACACAACAAATCTCTAAGATGAAATTTTTAAGTTGAGAAATAAAGTTATTTTGAGCTCAAAAATCTCGTAGGGTTTTTTTTACTCACCCCCGAAAAATTGCTGTAACTCGGCGAATTTTTAACCAAATTAGCTAAACTAGAGCTCGTTGGAAAGCTAACAGTATGTGCTACAATCTCTTACAAACCGCATTTCGATATGTTTAATAGTTTCCGAAATACAGACCTACTGACAGTTGTTTTGGGACAGCCTATGTACATGTACTTTAAAAGTTTCGAGGCTACTGAATTAATAAAAAATGTTCTTATTGATATACAGGAAAAGCAACGTACTTGATAAAAACATTGAATTCATCCCCACCCTCGTCTGATTCTTGCGATTCTCCTTTCTGAATCCTTGCAGGAGTACTTTGAGGCACAGGTGGTGGCTCTCGAAGGGCCAAAAATGCATCAAATGTGTCTTCCATGCCAAATCCAACTTCTGAAAATATTTCAAGAGTCAGTGACAATAATTTTCGCCTTATTTAATGATGACATTTTTGGGGGTTACGTTAGTCTGGAAAATTGACTTTGGGACACATTTCTTTTTTTTTCGCAGCATATTCCGGGTCATACGGGACACCCATTTTTGCCCATTCAAATTCCAAAAGAAACCGGCCGCACCTTCATAACCGCAATTTTGTACTTTTACGCAGTTTTCCTAGGTGCATTCAAAAAATTACCTATACGCAGAGAACGGTCGCCTCTAAGAAAAAGATTTTTCGGAGATTTGACTATGGCGTAAGTGGCGTACATTTATGGGAAAAATATATTTTATGGATGCACATTAAAGGTGTCTACAGTCCGATTTCGGTTGTTGTATCAGAATCGCAACTTGGTAAAAAAAAAAAAACAAAAAACAAAAAACAAAAAAAAACAAAAAACAAAAAAAACAACGAAAATTGGACATTTGGACCCCTAAAAATGGCCTAAAAAAATGTAATTATGGTTATAAGATGCGTTTTGGTTATTTACATACGTAAGGTCCTAAGATTTGGACTCAACCGATGCAGCCGCTCTCGAGAGAGTAATTTTTTTCGAAATTTCGAAAAAACCGTCTCACCCGAAAAAGAATCAGAATTAATAGCTGAAAATGTGCAGAAATTAGTTTTTCATGGTCCTTAACAAGTCCCGAAAGTTTCGTTAAAAAAAGGCGGGCGAAAATTCTATGCTTATCCTGCTATGCTCTTTGTAATCTCCGTTTTGGTCCGGTTTAGGCCCCCCGACGAAGGAGGAATCCCGCGCTTAAAACCCCGCAAACATTCAAAACCACAGCAACGTAAATCCGTTTTAGAATATCAAGAAAAATTGCATTTCCAGGTTTCCGTCGGCGAGAAATTCGAAAATTATGGTCTCAAAGAGAACCTGCTGATGTTCAGGGGCCGTTGTCAGTGGTGGGGGGGGGGGGGGGGGGGCGCCGCGACCTTCAGTATCTGGGGACTCGACTGTTACAGAGAATATTTTTAGGGGTTCTTTTTTTCAAAGGACATCGCACGTTTCTTATGGCGCGTGGACCCCACTCAAGGTGTACTTTTTTTTTGCAGAAATCGATTCTCGAGACCATTCTGAGCAAAAGTTCTCACAGGCCCAAAAAATTTCCATGTTAAGTTTAGCTGCTATTAAAGTTTGAAAGTTGGATCAGCACAGTTGGTGCATTTGTTTTTAGGCACACTGGCACTGTAGCGGAGTGAGAGAACTCTCTAAACGATCGCCCGGTCCCGTCCCTACCTGCCATTTGACCGACGGCGGTGACCCAACCTCAGGTCTCACCTCACCGCCTCCTCTCCCTCTCCTCCAGTTCCTACGAGCGACCGATTCATTCCTTCTTTTGTTGTCATTTCCCTTGTCTTTTTGCACTCTCTTACTCCTATTCAATCCGATTTAATTTTTGTTATGCCAGCCTCAACTGGTCGTAAATACTTTCGTGATTATCAATTAAATATTCTAGCTTTCCGGCTTCTACTTCCTCTCCCGTCACCTTCTCGCACGGGTTATTGTTTGATAACTGAATACTGGAGACTTAGGTTTAATAAGTTGTGATATTGATCGATGGCATAGTGATCGATTTTTTATCGGATTTCCACCAGATCTTTATTGCCCCCCCCCCCCCTTTGGTGAAATGCTATTGTTTTCACGACCCAAATACTTCAGCAGTATCACTGAGCCATTTGAGTGAAACTTACAATCAAATCAACAATCCATCTTCCAGAGCTGCAATTGCACCCCGCCCCCAACGCTCGCGCTGAGAAAAACGCGTGATGAGAGGTAGAGAGGGGAGAAAAGGCTTGAAATCCGAGGTTGGGTCGTGTACGTCGGTCTAGTGGCAGGTAGGGACGGGGCCGGCCGAACGTTTGGTGAGCTCGCTCACTCCCTACAGTGTGCCCAAAAACGAATGCACTAACTGTGCTGATGTAACTTTCAAACTTTAATAGCGGCTAAACTGAACATGGAAATTTTTTGGGCCCGTGAGAACTTTTGCTAAGAATGGTCTCTAGAATCGATTTCTGCAAAAAAAGCACACCTTGAGTGGGGTCCACGCGCCATAAGAAACGTGCGATGTCCTTTGAGGAACTTTAGCGACTAATTTGAGAGTATTTCGGATTCGCAAAGACCATAGTTTTCTGTACGTGTCACTCGTGAAACATAATTTCAAACACAATAATACAATGCCTAGATTACAGAGCAATAGCTCACACTAGACCCGTTTAAAACAAACTTTTCTATTTTGAATGGTGATATTGGCTTACCTCCGTCTCCTGGAGCGGTCGAACCATCTCCAAACGCACTTGTTGCCGCAAATGGATCTGCAGCGGGTGCTTTTGTTGTCACGCTATCAAATTTTGCTGAAAACGCATCAAATGCATCATCGTGCGCTCTTTGTGGTCCATTGAAAGCGTCTAAAGAGCTTGCTTGGGCCGGGGTTACAACCGTGTCAGGTACAGCGAATATATTAGTAGTTTGAGGGGTCACATAATTCATGTGAAAAGGCGCTGCGGAGGGTACAGGAGGAACACTCGAAAAACTATTGACCGGGAACGATTGAGCTTGGGCACCCAGTTGAACTGGCTCCGGAGCTGAGAAAACATCATTCTCCAAATCGGAGTGAGCTCCTTCAAAGGCGCTCACCGGACTGGGCTCTTGCGGAGTGACACCGAAAGACGGTGCCTCCGGCTGTCCGGATGACGAAGGGGTGGTGATGTCTTTTGCTGACGTTTGCGACGGCTTTCGGGATCCAGCAGTCGATTGGGCTTTATAGCCTTCTTCAGAAGCGTGTGATGATTTCCGCGAATGAACCTGGGAATTAAAAATGTCATTCGAAGCAAAATCGCGTGAAGTTTTACGGGATGTTGGCTGTGATGATCCGATGCTCGCTTTCCGGAGTGAAGAGTCCGTTGGCAGTTCGTTCATCGAGACATCAGCAGAAGATTCCGCGCTTGGGATAGCTTCACCCGAGGTAACACTTACTTTATCAGCTTCAAAGGCAGGGGCACTCAATTCATCAGTCTTAAAAGATTCCGCTGCCGTCTCAACTTTTGGTGGCACATGTCTATTAGGTGGAGGTGGTTTGGGTGGTTTACTAGGCCTTGAGGGTGTTGATGTCAAATGGCTCGACTGATCTAAGAGGGCTACAGGAGTTTGGGTATGGAAAACTGGCTCGGAAACTGGTTCATTTCCAAAGAGGCTAATTTCAGGTTGTTTCTGTTCGGTCGCGGTTGGGACTTGCTGAGAAAGGAGATCATTGTCATCTAACATATTATGAGATTTAACCGCTACGAAACTACTTTGTGAAGGATCAAAGACGCTTGGAATGTCATCGTTACCTAAAAGATTTACTTGTGCGTCCGGTGTGGGACTAGGGGAATGTAAATCTCTAATTGGAGTGGGACTCGGCGTCCTGTTGGCTTGCAATCTATCCAATAGATCTGTCGATGTGGCTTCCATGGCCCCAGTTACGCTCAATATCAAGTCTTTCGTCTCTCTTGAGGGTGGTGGCCTAGGAGGTGGTGGGAGCCTATGGAGTGACCCAAAAGGTGGTGATATGTCATTGATTATTTGCAAGTCCACTAGATTTGAATCATGTGGTGAAATAAAGTCGTCTTGAGCGAAAAAATCTACATCTTTAACGCTTTCAATCGAGGCTGAAACGGGATCTTGAGAATCGGTAACATGGAAGTCACTGAAGATATTGCTTGCCGAGGAGGTTTGTTGCTGTTCCTGAGAGAAGAAGTTAACGTCACTAGCAGTTGGAGGTTGTTTATTGCTGAAAAAACTTGTGACATCTCCGTTAGTAGAAATATCGTCCGTGTTGAACGCAAAAGGGTTCGTGCTGGAACTGACCGGATTGTACGATGATAAGAAAGGGTTATCAGAAGTTGTACTGGCGGTCAGAGTGTAGTCTGTATCCGATAAAAACGGGTTGAATGGACTAGATGATGTACTAGTGGTGATAGTGTCTTCGGCTGCCGTCGGCACCAAGAATGGATTAAAAGCGGAAGCCATTTTTATCCTTTTATCCTAAGAAAAGTATCTTAATTCTTAATTTAATTTTTAAACAACTCTGACTCGATCAATTTTATTTCAGTCTTACTAGGTCCTACTACAATACTTGAGGTATCAAATGGGTCATCAAAAGTATCAACCTCGGCTGCAGCAATTGGAGTCAGAGGTTTGTAGTCGATTTCCGAATGAGTCTCTGATATCACCTCATTAAAGTCTACAACTGGTATAGAATTAGTTTCAATGTCTATTTCATTAACAGTAACCGGTTGGACCTGCGCGACCTTGTCTCTAGGATTAAATTCCTTGTCAGTATAAGTTTTTGTAAGCTTCGGGACTTCTACAGCGTTGAGCTCGCTTTCCAACAGTTTAAGTTCAGCTTTGCCCGGTAAAATATTCTCTGCTATCGAGGTATCGAACGGATCTCGAACTACGATTGATTTCTCTTCGGCTATATAGGGTTTCTCTGGGACAACAGGCGTATGTAGCTTGACGTTGATATGCTCGTCTGCAGTCAGAATATCACACGGAGGTGGTGGTCGAATTGGCAGACTGGTTGGAGGGACACCCCTCGTTGTTCGCAACTGTTCTGCCCGTGGATCAAAACTATCGTCAGCCGAATGTGTTACAGGTGCCGATGCTACGTGTATCTTTAGCTCCTCTTCCAATAACTTGATCTCACACTTGCCCGGTTGATGAGATACGTGTGATGTATCAAAAGGGTCTACTACATCTGACTCAAAGCTCCTCTTATTTTCAAGATCTTTTGGATCAGGATAGTAAGGAGTAAGCGGTTTATTGACTTTGGTGTCTTCCTCAAAATCGACGGCTGTTAAAAAGTCTGGTTTACTTGAGGGGGACTCAACTTTGAAAGCTACTATTTTTGGAACAGATGCTCGTTTAGCAGGTGCGTTAAAAAGTTGGTCCGGTCGTTTAATATCACTCTTTGATTCTTTACTTTCCTCTGCTCTGGGATCGAAATTGTCGTCATCCAACTGTGATATCGGCTTGGCTTTGGATTCTAAAAGTTCTTTCTCTAGGAATTTCAACTCAGCTTTTCCTGGAGCAATTACCTTGTCTACAGCAGAGACGTCAAAGGGGTCCGAATAAGTGAGTTCTTCGGAATCAGTGTTCAATTTTGGCTCAAGAGGATCGTGACCAATCTTTGATAGATCGGTTGTGCTACCACCCAAAAGATCGCGGTGCTGAAAACTAAGAGGTCTTGTGACGTCTAGCTGGTCAAGATTATCGACGTCTTCTATTGATGAAACAGAATTTGCATTGATCTTAATTTTAACATTAGAAAATTGTAAATTATTGCCATCAAATATTATCTTTTTATTGTTGACTACATCTTGGTCATCTATTGGAGCATTCAGTAAATCGTTCTCAATTAATTTCAGTTCAAGTTTGCCAGGAATAAGATTCGCAACAAATGTTGTATCGAAAGGATCTTCTCCAAGTTCTTCCTGTCCTGAAAGTTTTCGGTCTTTCCTTTCTGCGGCTAAAGCAAAGAACTCATCATCTAGCTCGTCATCACTGGCTGTTTTTTCCGAAACTAAACTTAAATTTGTTTCTATTTGAGGTTCAGTGACGGGTTCGAATTCGCCGAGTAATTCGAGAACTTTACTTTCTACTTCTTTCTCTTTGAACGATTCGGTAGATTTATCTGACACCAGAACCGGTTTTATTGCCTCTGCGACAGGCGGAACGATATCAACGCCAGCATCAAATATGGGGTCGTCATCAAGAAGGGTTTTTTGAGTGATAGGATCCTCGTTAGCAACACCTCCAGCTTCTTCAGCGTCGAAGCTTTCTAATAAAAGATTAACCGGTTTGACAATCCTTCTTCTGTGTCTCTTTTTCTCCTCGTCGGTAAGCTGAAGGACAGGGTTATGCCCTGATTTTCCTGCTAAAAAGTCAACGGCTGTACCTAAGTTGAAAACAGCTTTCTTTTGTTTTTCGGCTGGTAGGACTTTATCAACGATTGAAGTATCAAACGGATCCGGCTCACCCGGATTTAACTCGTCAACTGGACTATCCGGTATATAGGCTAGTTTTAAATCTCCGGCAACAGCAACATCTACGTAAGCTGTGTCGAAGATATCTTCCGGCTCGCTATCACCGTCTCCTTCGTCTTCTGCATCCGAGATGTCAACAACGCCAGGTGGCGGTTTGAGTCGCTCTTGCCTTTCTCTCTCCTCCTGTGCTTCTTGTTCTCGTTGTAATATCTCTTGTTCCGCAGCGAGTTCTTCCGGACCTTTTGTAGTATCGACAACGCCCGGTGCTTTCCTTTGAAAAAAACTACTTTCTTTGATACGATTTAGATCATCCTGTGTCTTCTTTAGAATATCATCAACGCCCGACGTCAAAAGTGCAAAAGTTTTCCATTCATCTGATCCTGCAGCTTGAGTTGGAGCTTGGCTTGCTTCACCTTGATGCTCACGTCTGTACTTCTCTAGTTCCGCCTTGTCGAAATCTTCCTCGTCTTTTTTACTTTTCTTTCCTTTCTTCTTCTTTTTGTGTAGTCCTTTGTGTATTTTCAGCATATTCTGACTCGGTCTTGAAATGAAGAAGTCCTAACTGTCCATCAAAACTGAAACTGAAAACAAAAAACAAAGATCCAACTTAAAAATGTGACAAAAATGAGACTTCCAAACAAAGTAAATATTCCAATCGTAATCTTACACTCATTATGGTATCATCCCTATCACGAGTTTCGTAAAATAAAAATAAAAAAATGAATGAAGAAAATCCAAAATTATTTGCTTATTTTAAAAAAACTAATGTTAAAGTTAAAAACTTCACAAAAAACACGTATTTATCCAAATATTAGAATACGTATCCGAAAAAGTAAAATTTTAATTGCCCACAAGTGGCATTAAATCAAGAAATCCTGCCTCACAGTCAATTAATAAGAAATCCACTTAATTAGACGACTAATTCAGCAAAAGCGTTATACAACTAAAAGAAAACTGTTAGATTTTAGGATTGGATAGTATTATTGATGGAAAGGTAGGAAATCAAAGTTAAATTCAGAGGATCAGCTGTTCATTTGTACAGTCATACATACAGTATGTTTCAGAAGTCCTCACCACCCTCCTGTATCTCGAGAACGGAGCGGAATTTTTGAATTCTGTAAAAACTCAACATCGGGTTTTTGGGGGTGAACTTTCACGTGAGGGGCCCATTTTCCTCCAAGCCCTCCAAAAAATGTATGGGGGTTTTTGGCCCCTACCTCAAAATTTTGAAATCATGACCTCTACCTTGTGACACATTGTTTGAAAGGGCAAACATTTTCATTTTCGAGAAATCGAAGGTCGAATTTCGATTTGGACCCATTTCCAAAAAATTATTGATCAAACTGAAATAGTCAAAATTTAAAAAAAAACTACTAATCAAAAATACTCTAAGCAGCGAATACTTTTTAGAAAAAAATACGACTATGACACAAATTTGGCCAAAATTTGGTTTTAGAGCCCTCACCAAATTCCCACGTTTTCACCCCCCAAAAAGAGCTTTAGACGGCTCATGATCGAGTGATACATCGATCGAAAATGCATAAAATACCAAAAAAACAAGCAGGGAAAATTCCAACACGCAGGTGTTGGAAAAGCGTGCCACTAAGGTCTAAACAGTTTTAATGCTTTTGCTAGCAATGATAATTAGACATTCATCTGAAAAGAACCAAGTGACATGAAGCTGATCTCGAGAAAATTGAGTACAAAGTTGAAGAGCTAGAGTTAAGCTTGGAATTACTAACGTTTTGATTTCATGCAACTACAGTGTTATGTTTTTGCATTGTAACAACGGCAAAGTGGAATTTCCCATGCACGAAAAGTATTTAATTTTTAGCGTTTAAAGTGACTTGGTTCCTTTATTTTTATTTTTTTTTATCATAATCACGAAAAACGAATCTCCAAAAGAACCCAAGAGGCAGTTGGTTCTCACTGTTGATTATTTTAAGTCCGTTCCAAATTCTATCAAAGGAACCAAGTTGGAGTTGCTTTTTACGTGACTCGGATTAAGGTTACACCTAATCGGAAAAAGGAACCTAGTTCTCATTTGATTGCATCATATAGACAATGACATCAGTGAAGCTCACCAGCTCCACTTTTACCGAGAATTTCGACGGGAATAATTTTAATTAGAAGAAGCACTTGTTGCTTCTAGATTCAGTATTGCTAGCTCTATCAACCAATAACTCAGTTTTACCAAAAATGTCACTTGGTTCTTTTGTAGTCTAGGGCCCGAAAATCGACTTTGGGGTACACTTTTTATACTTTCAGGGCGTGTTCTGGGTCACATGGGACACCCTTTTTTGCTCATAGGAGCTCCCAAAAAATCCGGCCGCACCTTCATATCCGCCATTTTGTATTTTTTTTTAGTTTTCCGAGGTACATTCAAAAAATCACCTTAATGCAGAGAACGGCCGCTTCTAGGAAAAAATGTCTAAGGAAAAAAGTTGTTTAAAATCAATTTTTACATCCCGTAAGTTCGCTATAAAACCCCATATTGTCTGTTTAAGTGGGAAAAAAACGCAAAAACATGAAAAAAAAGTCAAAATTTTCCTCTCTAAGTTTTGAGGCAAAAATTGTCAACCAGCATAGCTGACGCCAAAAAGGTGCTAATTTTTTTTCAGCTCGGTAGAAATCATCCCAACATACTACCAAAGCACCCTACGTCCTTAATCGCTTCAGGGCTCAGCCCCTTTCCCGGCCTTAGCACTCGGACTTGGCCTATATCTGAAAACTCGAAAATCTCCAAATTCGCGCAATATACGAATACCTCTGAAATATAGCAAAATATCGAGAATACAATCCCGAATGAAGCCTCATTTTGTGTTTCCTGAGTCGCAACACTCAAGAATATCATCTGAAGGACGTAAAAGTATACCCGTAATGGTGCTTTCCTTTACATTTTGGCTGAAATAGCCTGAACTGGCTGCTATGAGAAACGCGTTCAGCAGGATGAGCCAGACCACCCGTATCAGCCGATTTTGGCAATGAAGGACTGAACTTCCAACTTTGAGATAGGTAAGTCAGGAGGGTAAATACACCCGAAAAATCAGAATTTCGTATTTTCAATAGCTCCCGAGGTCTCCCTAAGGGGGTTTCGGGGAACGGGGAGGGGCGGGGGGCCGGAGGGGGTTCAAAAACAAAAACTCTGATTTTACAAGCTTTTACTGGCTCTCTAATGGCAAATACAACGTCAAATTTGTCATTTCCTCAATATTTTAGTGAAACGTTTAAGGGAAAAAACCAATTTTCTCCGATTTAGGGCCCCCGTAGAAGGGGGACTCCCGTGCTAAAAACCCCCGCAAGTATTCAAAACCACAACAACGTAAATTCGTTGTAGAAACTCGGGAAAAATTGCATTTCCAGGTTTTCGACGACGAGAAACTCGAATATTTGGGTCTCAAAGAGCACCTGCTGATGTAGGGGCCGTTTGGGTACGTAAGGGGGGGGGGGGCGACGTGATCCCCAATCGCACGTGTTTCAACTAAACCTCATCGTAGAATCTCGGGAAAACATTCTATTCCCGGTCTCTGACGACGGAAAACTCGGATCTCTCGGTTTCAAACGGCACTTAGGGACATTTCAAGGCCGTTCATGGGGATGCGGGGGGGGGGGGGGGGGGGGGGGGGGTCCAGTCTTGTCCAGAGACAATAATAATAGAGACCAAGCACTATAGTCCGTTTCTTTAAATAGAAGCTTGAGCTTGACTCTTTCCCCTACGAGTTTTACCCTCACTCTCGTACCTGTGATGACTCGAGACCTGCCCCATTGGTCGGGGATTCCGTCCGTCACAATGGACTGTCCTTTGAATAGCTGACTGTGCATTGTGATGGACGGAATCCCCGACTGATGGGGCAGGTCTCGAGTAATCACAGGTACGAGAGTGAGGGTAAAACTCGTAGGGGAAAGAGTCGAGCTCAAGCTTCTATTTAAATGTAACGGACTATAGCCGTGCGCGCGGTGGGTAACTTTTTTTTCGGGACTCAACAGGAATTATCACAAGGAGCATGAAGGAGCACCATCTATTATGGACCATACTTTGATGACTGATGCAATTTCGGTGCTGCGGTTTCTTTAAGCAAAAGTCTCAACGAATTTTCTTATCAGTCAACGTATGGTCCATGGTTGTGGTGTTCTATTGAGACCCCGAAAAAAAAAAATTGCCGCCGCGTACAAAAATGGGAAAGATAGATAGTGCAAGTGCGTGGTCTAGCTATTATACAAATAACAGGGTGTTTCAGACCACCCGGCCACTATGTTTTTAGCAAAAACAGCGCAAGAAACGGAAATTCTGACGGGACTTTTCCAATGTATGTCGTCCCCAAAGAATTCTGGGAAAATATTGCCGTCCCCGAAAAACGGCCATTGAAGGCCTATTTAAGCCCAAAAAAGGGGCCAAATTGCTGTTTCTCGATGTTTTCTGATGGGACGGGTGTTATTTTATTTTAGACATGGAGTTAACACATAAAAATAAACATTTATGGTTCAGGGAATTTTTTTCAAAAAATGTCCCCTTCTCAAATAAGGTACTTTAAAAAAAAATAGGGGCCATTTTGAATTGCTCGCTGTGACCGTAAAAATGGTCGGATTTCAAAAAACTAAAAATATTCTGAGCCAGCAGATTAAGAGCTTTCTTTTGATGTATCGCAACCCTATTTTCTGCGAAAAGAAATTAGGGGGCCCCACCCCCCAATTTTTGGGGCTTTGAGGCCTCTACGAAAAAAAATTTCAAATGGCAAGGTATAGGTTGTGGTACATCATTCGAAAGGTCTTGAGAAGACGAAGAACATGTTTTAAACCCGAACTCAATCCGATAATTTCAACGAGAGTTACAGCGTGGCCTCTTCCCCTATATTTTGCAGCTTGGAAGGGGGGGGGGGGTGTGGGGCCTCTGTGAGTAAAATTGAAAATGGCCGGATACAAGATGTTATAAATTATTCGAAAGTCCTTGAAAATACGAAGAAAATGGTCCAAACCGAGTCTCAATTCTATAACTTCAGCAAGAGTTATAGCCATTAGCCATTCAAAGATTTGCAGTATATTTTTCTCGTATTCGCTAGATTTTGTAAGTAGTCGTGGTTGTTTTCTATGGCCTCCTCGATGTATCCTCCCATTGCATCAGTCATCAAAGTATGGTCCATAATGGATGGTGCTCCTTCATGCTCCCTGTGATAATTCCTGTTGAGTCCCGAAAAATAAGTTACCCACCGCGCGCACGGCTAGTGCTTGGTCTCTATTATTATTGTCTCTGGACAAGACTGGACCCCCCCCCCCCCCGCATCCCCATGAACGGCCTTGAAATGTCCCTAACAAGGGGAGGTCACGATGTGTCCGGCTCCGATTTTCATGAAATTTGCATGAAAATGTAGCTTAGGTACGTCTTATTGAGGATCAAGAATCGTTATCGGCAAATGGGCACATGGAAAGTCAGAAAAAAATTTCAAAGTTTCGTCAAAATTTGCGAAATTCAAAGTGTGCGGCTAATGTATTGAAATTTCTGGGCATCCCTGTATAGCAGATCTGTGGCCGACTGGTACAGCGCTAGACTCGGAATTCCAAGGTCGTGCGTTCGATCCTGGGGTCGGCCGCTCCTTTTTTGCACTTCAGTATCCAATTTTAATTGCTGAATCTCATGTTGTTGTTGTTTTTAGTTTTTTTGTTTGTTATTTTGGTTTTTTTTTTCGTATGTCGGGAAAAAAATTAGACTGAAAAAGAAATTTTGGAAATGATTGAATAACGTATTTCGGATGAAAAGCTAGAGTAATTTTTTAATATATGACAAGATTATAAATGCGATTTGATCATGCGTCGTGCAATGACAATACGTTTCAGAAGAGAGCGGAGCTAGTTGTGAGTCAGTTGCACTATCAACAGATTACCTACCTACACTTTTAATGGTTAAAACTTGTGTACAATGCCGAGAAAATTATAACGCTCTTACGCCTCAATGATAGAGGCATAAGAGCGTTATAATTCTTTTCATCCGAAATACGTTATTCAATCATTTCCAAAATTTCTTTTTCAGTCTAATTTTTTTCCAGACATACGAAAAAAAAAACAAAAATAACAAAAAAAACAAAACAAAACAAAAAACAAAAAAAAACAACAACAACAACATGAGATTCAGCAATTAAAATTGGATATTGAAGTGCAAAAACGAAGCGACCGACCCCGGGATCGATCGCACGACCTGTGGAGCCCAAGTCGAGCACCGTACCAGTCGGCCACAGAACAGCCACACAGGAGTGCCCGGAAATTCCAATACATTAGCCGCACACTTTGAATTTCGCAGATTTTGACGAAACTTTGAAATTTTTTCTGACTTTCCATGTGCCCATTTGCCGATAACGGTTCTTGATCCTCAATAAGACGTACCTAAGCTACATTTTCATGCAAATTTCATGAAAATCGGAGCCGGACACATCGTGACCTCCCCTTGTAAGTGCCGTTTGAAACCGAGAGATCCGAGTTTTCCGTCGTCAGAGACCGGGAATAGAATGTTTTCCCGAGATTCTACGATGAGGTTTAGTTGAAACACGTGCGATTGGGGATCACGTCGCCCCCCCCCTTACGTACCCAAACGGCCCCTACATCAGCAGGTGCTCTTTGAGACCCAAATATTCGAGTTTCTCGTCGTCGAAAACCTGGAAATGCAATTTTTCCCGAGTTTCTACAACGAATTTACGTTGTTGTGGTTTTGAATACTTGCGGGGGTTTTTAGCACGGGAGTCCCCCTTCTACGGGGGCCCTAAATCGGAGAAAATTGGTTTTTTCCCTTAAACGTTTCACTAAAATATTGAGGAAATGACAAATTTGACGTTGTATTTGCCATTAGAGAGCCAGTAAAAGCTTGTAAAATCAGAGTTTTTGTTTTTGAACCCCCTCCGGCCCCCCGCCCCTCCCCGTTCCCCGAAACCCCCTTAGGGAGACCTCGGGAGCTATTGAAAATACGAAATTCTGATTTTTCGGGTGTATTTACCCTCCTGACTTACCTATCTCAAAGTTGGAAGTTCAGTCCTTCATTGCCAAAATCGGCTGATACGGGTGGTCTGGCTCATCCTGCTGAACGCGTTTCTCATAGCAGCCAGTTCAGGCTATTTCAGCCAAAATGTAAAGGAAAGCACCATTACGGGTATACTTTTACGTCCTTCAGATGATATTCTTGAGTGTTGCGACTCAGGAAACACAAAATGAGGCTTCATTCGGGATTGTATTCTCGATATTTTGCTATATTTCAGAGGTATTCGTATATTGCGCGAATTTGGAGATTTTCGAGTTTTCAGATATAGGCCAAGTCCGAGTGCTAAGGCCGGGAAAGGGGCTGAGCCCTGAAGCGATTAGGGACGTAGGGTGCTTTGGTAGTATGTTGGGATGATTTCTACCGAGCTGAAAAAAAATTAGCACCTTTTTGGCGTCAGCTATGCTGGTTGACAATTTTTGCCTCAAAACTTAGAGAGGAAAATTTTGACTTTTTTTTCATGTTTTTGCGTTTTTTTCCCACTTAAACAGACAATATGGGGTTTTATAGCGAACTTACGGGATGTAAAAATTGATTTTAAACAACTTTTTTCCTTAGACATTTTTTCCTAGAAGCGGCCGTTCTCTGCATTAAGGTGATTTTTTGAATGTACCTCGGAAAACTAAAAAAAAATACAAAATGGCGGATATGAAGGTGCGGCCGGATTTTTTGGGAGCTCCTATGAGCAAAAAAGGGTGTCCCATGTGACCCAGAACACGCCCTGAAAGTATAAAAAGTGTACCCCAAAGTCGATTTTCGGGCCCTAGACTATTGTGAAAAATGCTGTCCAATTGAGCTTGTTTGGTGAGAAATGATGAAAAAAATAAATTTATATCAGATGTATTTAAAAGAAAATGTGTCAAAGGACTTGTTTTTTCAAAACTTTGGAGGGCTCTAGCTCAGAAGAGAAACATTTACAGCACGTGTTCATGTAGGAAAATAAAATCTTAAATGTTGACTCCAAAAATACACTCCATTAAACTCCCAGAATTTTCCATCATCTCAAAAAAAATGTGTCCAGCAAAAATCCGGGTCCAAGCCTGGGTGCGGCGAGTGGGTAGGGGGGTTAGGACCACTATATCTACCATATCATACATTTGGTCGATACCAAACTTTGACCTTCGATTATTTGAGAACGAAAAACGATATCGAGCCGCGGTTTGCGCCAAAATGTTCTGCTTGTAACGATATAACGCAAAGCAGGGATCTGGGGCGTTACCATTTAAAATTTTCAAATTTTGAGAAATGTGACCCCCATCCCCGCCCCCCCGTAGGATCTGAAAATCGCCGACCCCAGAAAAGGTGTATCCGTTAAAATAATGGGACACGTGTTTCAGCGTTTTTTGAAAATTGAAATCGTTTCTTTTTTACAGCCTCTTAAAATTTTCAAATTTTCAAAAACATTTAGGGGCCCAAAAACCCCCTTAAAATAAATTTGTTGGACAATGCGTGATTTTTTTTGAGTAGACCTTGCTCTGTAGAGTAATTTAGACCCGCAGTTTTTTTCAATTCAGACCATTCAAAGGGGAGTTAAAGATTTTTGAAGATGGGTCCATATCAAACTTTGGCCTTTGATAAATCGAAAACGAAAAACGATATGGACTACTGGTTTGCACCAAAAGTCTTAGATTTTTTTTTCTTTCCAAATATTAAATAAAAATTGGGGGTCCCCATTTGAAGTATGGGGTTGCAGTGCGGCCCCCCTGGGGGCTCCCCAGGGGGGCCACAAAATCGGCGATCCCCACAAAAGATGCCCCCCTCAAAAATATTTTACACGTGTTTCAGCGATTTTTGAAATTCGCGGCCGTTTTTGAAAAAACCCGAGTGGAAACTATTTTAATCAACACCCTGTACAGGGTGTTTCACATAACCTGCTCACTATGGTTTTCTTGAACGCATGACGATAAAAAAATCGAGAAAAATCGGTTTTATACTAATTCGGACCTGAAGTTTCATTTAAAAATACTGTCACAACCCAAAATTTGGTTTTTGGGGGGTTTTCAGGGGGGGCACCCCCCGAATCTCGAAAATTTCAAATGGCAACCCCCATCTTGTGATACCTCATTTGAAAGGGCGTAAAATTTTAAGCATTTTGGCTTAAACCGGAAGTCAATATCTTTTTTCGTGTTCGAGATATCGAAGGTCGAAGTTCGATTTTGGACCAATTTTCGAAAATTCGTAACTCCTACGAAAAGAGTCGTAAAACAAAAAACTCCACATGCAAAATACTCTACTTGATGAGTACTTTCAAGAAAAAAATACGAATTTAGAATCAAACAAATTGTAAGCCAACTTTTAGGCACCTTAAAAATTTTGGCGGGAAAACCCCGATACATCAAAATTTTCAAATGGCAACCCCTATCTTTGAACGTCTCATGCGAAAAGGCGTAAAAAGTCGTGCATTTTGGCGCAATCAAAAGTTCAATATCGTTTTTCTTATTCGATATATCGAAAATCGAAGTTCGATTAGGACCGTTTTTCGACCCTGTAAAAAATGGATCCTATCGTGTGATACATCATTCGAAAGCGCCTAAAAAATCAAGAATTCTAGCGCAAACCAGAAGTCAATACCTTTTTTTGCGGTCGAGATATCGCAAGTCAAAATTTAAGGTGGGCCCTAAGCGGAGACTAAATTTTGACTTGCGATATCTCGACCGCAAAAAAAGGTATTGACTTCTGGTTTGCGCTAGAATTCTTGATTTTTTAGGCGCTTTCGAATGATGTATCACACGATAGGATCCATTTTTTACAGGGTCGAAAAACGGTCCTAATCGAACTTCGATTTTCGATATATCGAATAAGAAAAACGATATTGAACTTTTGATTGCGCCAAAATGCACGACTTGTTACGCCTTTTCGCATGAGACGTTCAAAGATAGGGGTTGCCATTTGAAAATTTTGATGTATCGGGGTTTTCCCGCCAAAATTTTTAAGGTGCCTAAAAGTTGGCTTACAATTTGTTTGATTCTAAATTCGTATTTTTTTCTTGAAAGTACTCATCAAGTAGAGTATTTTGCATGTGGAGTTTTTTGTTTTACGACTCTTTTCGTAGGAGTTACGAATTTTCGAAAATTGGTCCAAAATCGAACTTCGACCTTCGATATCTCGAACACGAAAAAAGATATTGACTTCCGGTTTAAGCCAAAATGCTTAGAATTTTACGCCCTTTCAAATGAGGTATCACAAGATGGGGGTTGCCATTTGAAATTTTCGAGATTCGGGGGGTGCCCCCCCTGAAAACCCCCCAAAAACCAAATTTTGGGTTGTGACAGTATTTTTAAATGAAACTTCAGGTCCGAATTAGTATAAAACCGATTTTTCTCGATTTTTTTATCGTCATGTGTTCAAGAAAACCATAGTGAGCAGGTTATGTGAAACACCCTGTATAATATACGGCACGCTTAAAAAATGTGATATCGAATGGCAAAGTTATAGATTTACAAAGTTCAATATCTCAAACTTGAAAACCGATATCAACCTCTGGTTCACGCCAAAATGCTTAGTTTTCTATGCCTTTTCGATCGATGTATCACTCGATCAGGGGCCATCCATCGTAAATTTCAAAAAAGCCCCTTGAAGGGGGTGAAAACGTGAACAATTGTTGGGGGTGCTAAAATAAAATTTTTGCCAAATTTGTGTCTTTTTTTTCTGAAAAGTACTTGCTTTTTGGAGTATTTTGAATAGTAGTTTTTAAATTTCGACTTGTCAAGTAGGAATAATGATTTTTGAGAAATGGGTCCAAATCAAACTTTGACCATCGATATCTCAAAAACCAAAACGGATATTGACCTTCGATTTTCGCCAAAATGCTCAGTTTTTATGCCCTTTCCAAAGATATGTCATACCGTAGGTGTCATAGTTTGAAAATTTCGAGTTAGGGGCCACAAACCACCCAAATTTTTTGGTATGTTACCAATCAACTTTCTCAAGAACGCCTGCATTAAAACATTTTGAGAGGAAATTCGCACAAGTAAAATAAGTGTAAAATACGAAAAGTGATTACCGAGACATCCAGAATCCCTGGCAATAATGCACGTATTAGGTAATAGTCGAGAAACCAGGTAACTTAAGAGATTTAAGCACTTCGACTTCCCTTTGAGGTTCACGAAACTGTAGGTACTTACAATTCTTTAATATACACGGTATTTTACGTAACCTGCTCACTATCGTTTTCTTGAACGAGTGACCGTAAAAAAATCGAAAAAAACGGTTTTATAGTAATTTGAACTTTTTTTTAACCTATTTATTGATGACTACTTTGTCTGAAACAAATTAATCCATATTATAATAATTAATTAACTAGTAGTTAATAAAAATAAATTAATTACTACATATTGTAGCGTTTTGTTACTAGGCAACTTTTGCCCTAACTGCTGCAAACACGTTTCTGCAGCAGAAACATGCCTTTAGTATAAATACATATAATTATACATAGCTACATGTAAAATAATAATTAGGACCTGACGTTTCATTTAAAAATACTGTTACAACCCAAAATTTGGTTTTTGGGGAGCTTTCTAGGGGAAGGGGGGGGGAGAACCCCTCTAATCTCAAAATTTTCAAATGGCAAATCCTATCTTGTGATACCTCATTTGAAAGTGCGTAAACTTCTAAGCATTTCGGCCTAAACTAGAAGTTGATAACTTTTTTCGTATTCGGTATATCGAAGGTCAAAGTTCGATGTAGGACCAACTTTCGAAAATTCTTAACTCCTACAAAAAGAGTCGTAACACAAAAAGCTGCCAGTGTAAAATGCTCTGCTTGATGAGTATTTTCAAGAAAAAAGTACGAATTTAGAATAAAATGAACCAGAAACCGATTTCAGGCACCTTAACATTTTGGTGGGAAAGCCCCCATTCATGAAAAATTTCAAATGGCAACCCCCATCTTGTAATCATAAGAGGCGGTAGCCCCTGGCCAAGTAAAAAAAAGTATAATATGAAATAGTAAGACCACAGATGCCAAGAGAGACGGTCGGGGCGCCAACACTTGTACAGGGTGAGCCAGAGCACCCGCACCAGGCATTTTGCTCACGAACGGCTGATTGAAAAGCTTTGAAACAAAAAAGTCAGGTAGAGAATTGACCCCAAATTTTTCATCTTTGATATTTTCAAAAACCCCTGACCACCCGTTGGGGCGTATTTGGTGTGTGGGGGGGGGGGGGGGGGGGGGGGGGGGGTTCCAATCACAGATTTCAAATTTTCTCCAAAAAGCCACCAATCGGCTCTGTTAAATTGCAATGCTCTGTTAAATTGCAATGTTATAATTAGTTTGTATTTTTCCGCTTCATAAAGCGAAACCGGTGGAACCGGTGAACATAAAGCGAAACCGGTGGAACCGGTGAACTCTTCTCTATTCTTACGTAACCTCCAATTATTACTGTATTCTACTCTCTCGTTGCTCTCTGCACATTGTTCCGTTGTTCACGAATATTATAATAAAAGAAAAAGAATTAATATTTAATATATTCTTTTCCGTGTCACTTATTCACATGATGACTTATTCAAACGTAAAGTTCCCCGTACTCAACATGGTAGCTCGCGTAGGTTTTGATGTTTAAACTTTCATTTTCGTACTTAAGTAAAGTGTGTTGGCGTTCAAGCATGCCGAAATAAATTTTTCAGGTTCCTATGCCAAAGCAATAAACAAAAAAACAGGCCTTTTAAGTTTTGAAGCGTATCGAAGAGATAATCTTTTTCATGTTCATTCTAAAGTGTTTCCGACCAAAAAAATATATCTCAATCATGCAGACATCACTCTTAAGGAAAAATGGCATCGAAGACTCGGCCATGTTAATTTTAAAGACTTGAATAAACTTGTTAAAAATGATTTGTTAGAAGGTATGCCTAGTAGAATTGAAAATGACTTGTTAAAGTGTGAAATTTGTATCCAAAACAAAATGGCAAATTTAAAATTTTATGATAATCGAAGGAGAGCAAACGAATTACTCGAAATCATACATAGTGACGTAAATGGTCCAATTAAGCCTCGTGGATACAGAGGTGAACTATACATAGTAACTTTTATAGATGATTATAGCAAATTTGCGCGGATCTATACTATCAAACAAAAAAGTGAAGTTTATTCTAAATTTGTAGAATTTATTAATGTTGCAGAGAATGTTATTGGAAAACGAGTTAAAGAATTAAGTTGTGATCGTGGTAAAGAGTATTTTAACCAAAGTATTTTTAATTTTATTGCTCAAAAAGGTATTTATGTGAATCCTAGTCCTCCATACACTCACGAATTAAATGGAGCAGATACAACAGAACTTTAATGGATAAAATTAGATGCCTACTTAGTGAATCTAGAATACCAAAAAATTTCTGGCCTAAATGTGCCTATGCAGCAGTCTATATAAGTAATCGTTGTCTTGCAAACACTTGTCTGGAGAAAACACCCTTTGAATTATTCTTTAACAAGAAACCAGATGTTTCAAATCTTAAAATGTATGGGTCAACCGTGTTCGTAAGAATCCCAGATGAATTTAGAACTAAATTATCTCCTAAAGCATCTAAAGGCATCCTAGTTGGTTATGATAATAATGCATTCAGAGTTTTAGTAGGACAAAAATTGTAATAAGCAGACATGTAACTTTTATCGAAGATTATGAAGAACCCATCAAACTTACAATTAGAGATGATAATAACAATGAATCTGTAACAACCCAAAATCAGTCAAGTGAAACTCCTCAGTTTGTCGAACTAAGTTTAGAACCAAATTCTGTGATCAACAATGAAAATGAAAATAATAGAATAGAAAATGTAAATGTAGACAATAATCAAGAAAACAATCCGAACGTTTTAAACGAAAATCAAGATGAAATTCAGGAGGCGCAGCCCCAACAACTTGTACTGCCAAATAGAATTTTAAGGCCCAGAAATGCAACTAAGCAACCTCGTAGATTAATAGATGATCCTGTTTTTAATGCAGCTTCATTTTCCTCATGTAATATTCCTATTCCTTTCACTTATAAACAAGCAATTAGTTCAGAGCATGCCACACAGTGGGATCAAGCAATGAAAGAAGAATTGAAAAGTCTGAAAGAAAACGATACATGGAAAATTGTTAAAAAACGAACGAACAAAGAAATCATAGATGTAAAATGGGTCTATCGAATTAAAGACAATAACCAATTTAAAGCAAGAGTAGTCGCAAAAGGTTTTCAGCTAATTCAGTCAGAAAATGATAATATTTACTCTCCTGTTGTCAAATCTCTAACTTTGAAATTATTTTTATCAATTTCTTGTGTTAACAGCCTTAGAATCGAACATATGGATGTGCAAACAGCTTTCCTTAATGGAAATATCACAGAAGAAGTGTATATTCGTCCAGCTGAAGGTGTTAAAGTACCTAAAAATCACGTTCTTAAACTAAATAAGTCACTGTACGGACTGCAAAATTCTCCTCGAGATTGGTATGATTGTCTGAATAAATTCATTCTCACCTTAGATTTTCTTCGTTGTAACCATGATTATTGTCTTTATATCATGAGGATCTCAAGTTGTCTATCTTCTAATTCATGTAGATGATTGTCTTATTATGAGTAACAGTATTAGTCAAATCAAGTCACTTAAAACGGAACTGTCAAATCGCTTTAAAATGAAAGACTTAGGTGAGATTAAACACTATCTTGGTATTGAATTTTGCAATGATCTCAAACAAAAACAATTAACTTTAAGTCAAGAATCATTTATTGAAACGTTAGCAGAAAGGTTTCAAATTGTAAACTCTAACTTATTTAACACTCCAATGGAAACCAATCTTGAACTTTTTCCATCTGAAAATTCCGATATTGATGAAACTTACTATCGCAGCCTCATTGGAGCATTATTGTATCTATCAATCAACACTAGACCTGACATTTCTTACAGTGTGAATTACCTGTCAAGGTTTCAGAATTCTTGTGATAATACGCATTTAAAATACGCACTTCGAGTTCTTAAATACGTTTATAGAACCAAAAATCTTAAGTTAACCTTTCCTGGTAAGACCTCTGTCAAAAATTTAGAAGTAAAATGTTTTAGTGATTCGGATTGGGCAGGAGATCAAAGTGATCGAAAATCAACAACCGGGTTTGTAATTCTCTTAAATAATAACCCTGTGTATTGGAAATCAAAAAAACAGAAAAGTGTTACTAAATCGTCTACAGAGGCGGAATATGTCGCTCTCTCTGAATCTATTACAGAAATTAAATCCATTCAAAATCTTTTAGCTAAATTAAATATTCCAATTGTAAAACCATCAAAAATCTTTGAAGACAACTTAGGTGCTTTTGTTATTGCAAACTGTGGAAATTATACCAAACGCTCCAAACTTATTGAAGTACAGTATCATTATGTGCATGAAAATGTAGAAAACAAAAATGTAGAAGTCCTAAAATTAGTACTGCCGAAAACACTGCAGATATATTTACCAAGCCTTTAAGTAGAAATCTTTTTGAACAGTTTCGAAATAAGGTAAGTCTTAAATAAAAATCAAATTCTCATTTTACTCTAATTTATTAAGGGAGCAATTTTAAAGCTCTTTAATTCACTGAAATTTAACAAGTAAGATATTTCAAATGTATTGTCTTTCTCATATCTTTCATCGCTTCTTTATTTTACTAAGTGAAAATAAAAATTGATAATTTTTTTTTTTAAAAAACCTCTTTTCTAAACCAGATGGTAATCGATCGATCAACTTTTAATTTGTTAATTCTTCTTCAAGTCACAGTTTTTTTTTTTCAAGGAGGCGAGTTGTTAAGCAAAATTTAGATGAACTTTTAGTACGATTTAAGAGTACGAATACTGCTGACTCTTACGCTTAATGAGTTCAAAAAGTTTTCATCCCAAAAAAAAAAATAAAAATTTCTTTGTCTACCTGTGACATTTCTCCTATTAGCTGTGTTCAGTACAGTTTAGTTTGTTTACTTTTTTTATCAGAGGCTGTTATGTAACCAGTGGAAAACTCCACTGATTATATGACAGTCCAAACCAGTTACATAAGTTGTTTGTTTACTTTTATGATTACATAACACCCTCACCAACCTTAGTATAAATAGAACCCCACAGCCAGTGGAAAGTCAGTCATCTAGTAGGACTCGACTTCTCAAAACCTACTTCCTCTTGCACGCTGGACTAAAGCTGCGCTTTCCTACCCTTTTCCACTTGCACGCTGGACTAAAGCTGCGCTCTTCTCAAAACCTACTTCCCAATTGCACGCTGGACTAAAGCTGCGCTTTCCTACCTTTTTCCACTTGCACGCTGGACTAAAGCTGCGCTTTCCTACCTTTATTCCACTAGCACGCTGGATTATAGCTGCAATCGCTTACTACTCGCTCAAAGGCTATAATAGCTCATCTCTCACGTTCAAAGGCTACAATAGCTCACTTCTCAAATCGTAAGGCTATAATAGCTCATCTTTCACGTTCAAAGGCTACAATAGCTCACTTCTCAAATCGTAAGGCTATAATAGCTCATCTCTCACGTTCAAAGGCTATAATAGCTCACTTCTCAACTGTCAGGCTATATTAGCTCACATCTCGCTCTTAAGGCTATAATAGCTCATCTCTCACGTTCACAGGCTCTACGCTCACTTCTCGTTATTAAGGCTCTCGTAGCTCAAGTATCTCTTTACTCTATAATTTCAGTTATTTTAAACAGTATGAATTTAATTTGCTCAATGATGATAAACTCGCGAGACCCTGGCGTCACTCCGAATATCTGAGAGCCCTTTTAAACCCTAGGTTTAGCCACTAAACTTTACAAGCTGTAAATGCTTTTTTCTTGTTTTTCATTTAAAAGCAGTATTAAAAACTATTGAAACTAAAAGACTGTTAAATTCTAATTTTTTAATTTCAAGTTGTTTCAGATGTAAGTGTAGCGTTAAGAATTCCTTTTTGCTATGATATCTTGAGCTTATCGGTAGTCAAAGTATTTAAACATAAACTGTGATTTAAAAATGAAAACCTTTGTATAGAAACTTAAAAATTGAAAAAATAAAGGGAGCATGTTAAATTGCGATGTTATAATTAGTTTGTATTTTCCCGCTTCATAAAGCGAAACCGGTGGAGCCGGTGAACTCTTCTCTATTCTTACGTAACCTCCAATTATTACTGTATTCTACTCTCTCGTTGCTCTCTGCACATTGTTCCGTTGTTCACGAATATTATAATAAAAGAAATAGAATTTACATTTAATATATTCTTTTCCGTGTCACTTGTTCACATGATGACTTATTCAAATGTAAAGTTCCCCGTACTCAACAGGCTCAAAGATCATACCCTTGAAAGAGAGACAATTGCCAACATTTTTTATGTATATAAACTAGCCGTAAACCCGTGCTCCGCACAGCCCATTCACTCCCCCGTCCCTCCCACGTCCCTTCACCGTCATTCCCCCACCCTTCCCCCACCCCTCCCCCAGCCCTCCACCCCGCGGTTTCGAAACTCTGGACACGAAAGAAGTGACCAGTGACCAGTGGTTACTAAATAAAATTTGCTTAGAGTCTGCAATTCTATCTGGATCGTCTTAACGCCTGCCCGTTGAAGGCGATTGGTAGGCAATTACGATTACAGTATGGTGTAAGATTTGCGTCAATGCATTGAAGTAAATGGGATAGTGAATTTTCTTTTAAAAATTAATGAGGAGCCCTTCTACAGGAGCATGAAATGGGGTGTCGATTTTCAACCGGATATTACATCAAAAAAATTCTTACGCGCTCAATCGGACTCCGTCATAAATGTTTCCGTAGATCTACGAAATAAATTTAATCAAAAATAAAACCGGAACTGACCAAGCAGGTCCGCCAAAATATCAGAGAAGCTTACTTGTCCTACGTAAGGATACCAATCCAATACGACCCTAGATACCCCCCCCCCCCTCAAAAATAGTTGATTCGAAGATCAAAGTCTAGACGCTAGACGGCCGGCATGGGCCATGCTTAAAGAGGTAGAGTATCGGGTAGCAAACTGTTCCTACTAACGGTACTGTTATTGCATAATGCATACACAGTAAAGTACAGGCACTTTTTCTGTGGCTAGAACATCACAGAACCACGTAGTTTTATGAGAACATAACTCAAAAACAACCCCCAGAAACATTTTCTAACATTTTATTTTATTTATATATTCTGTTTTGTTTTGTTTTTTTTTCCAATTCAGTGAGACTTTAAAAAAAGTACCAAATTGTCCCAGAAAATTGTTTACACCATGTTATTCTACACGCATTCTTAGCATAACTTCGAACTTTGTCACTTTGACCTTGAAAAACCAGGGGGAGGGGGGGAGGGGTTAAAAAAAACCCCTGAAGCAAAATGCCAGCGACCAGAAATCTTCCCAAAAATTTTTCCATCTTTATGAGTCCAACAATTATTTTAATAACTTATAATCCCAGACAAAAATGTCCGTAACATTCGGTTAACCATGTGCCTCAAATGTTCTAGAGCCTGAAATGTTCTCTTTTTTTATAAAGAACATGAAAGTATGTGATGAGCAGAGAACAAAGATGCTTTTGATTTCTAATTAGGGAAGTTCAATTGTTCCAGAGATGATAAATACATTGTTTTAAATGGGAATTCCGCGTAGTGACATTTATACGCACACGATTTTCTACAACTTTACAGGCGTAAAGCTCCAAAACCGGAACTCTTTGGAAAAAACCAAAGGCACCATTGTTCTCAGCTCGACAAGTACAACAATGTTCTTCTTAAAAAACACAAAATCTCATACCCTTGCACACTGCTCCATTGTGGACGCAATCCCGAAATAACCACCAATTTTCGAAAGCTTATGGGGGGGGGGATCCAGCTCAAAGAAAGGGGGAGGTTGAATTTTTGGACCCTTTATAAACAAAAGAGTCGTAATTCGGCCCAAAATACATACAGCCGCAGTTTGGCCTATAAGTTGAAAGATTAATGTTTTTCTCCGCGGAGGGGAGGGAGGGGGGTCCTTCTTGACCTTTCATTAGGGTTCAACAATTTTGCCCTCCATCGCAGTGGCGTAGATAAGGATTCCGGGGCCTCACCGCCTAATATTTCATGGGGCCCTTCTTTAGTCGCTTCAAGTGGTGGTCGGACCGGGGACCTCCTACCCCCCCCTCCCCCAAACTCACCAAAGACCATCAGGGGCCCTGGGTGCTACCCCGAAAATGTTGGAAATTTCTCTTCTCTAAGACTTAATTTAAACTACGAGGGTTGTCCGTAAATTAAAGTCTCCAAAGCTGTTTCACATAGAAAAAATAATTTTATTGAAAAAACAAGTACAGATTCTGAAAGCTTGAACTCTTAGCTTTTTTTTCTACGTAGTCGCCATTACGATCGATACATTTTTCATGTCTCTCAGAAAGCTTTTTCAAATTCGCGTCATACCCCTCTCCCGCCAACTCGCATAGTGAGGAATTGACAGCTTCTTCGAGCTCCTCAAGACCCCCAAGTGTTGTTTCAAGTTGGGGAACAAATAATAGTTGCTTGGGGCCAAATCAGGACTATATGGAAGGTGGTCGATGGTTTCCCACCCGAATTTGGCGATGCGAACTGTCGCACTATGTTCGATTTGGCCGAATTAGCTAGACATAAATCCATTTATCGGAAAAAATGCCAAAAACTATGTATTCCTATGTTTTTCGGTCAAGGATTCGGAAAATGATGTTAATTTTTCAAAATTCTTCCATCCAAAATGGCGGATTCTAAAATATCTCTAATAATGCAACTATTTTCAAAAGTTTTACCTTCAAAGAAGATTATTAAAACCCCCAGCGGTTCAACAAGTCAAGTTTTTATCTCAAGTAGTTTTTCTAGTCTGCAGAAGGACGTGAAAGATGAGTATGGGACAAAAATGATGATTGGGGGGGGGGGGTTATAACCCTGCCTGGCGTTCCATCCTAATTGAATGGATTTTTTTTTTTTTTTAACATGCAGTAAGTACTGCATGTTTTTGTTATGGTTTTGTATCGATTTTGGCCATAAACTTCCTGCATAATAATCGACAATTTTCGGCTTGGTCGCAAACGTGCGTTGTCAGATTTCCGCGCGTAATGATCACGTACTGCTTTTCGGTGGATTCCTTTCGTTCGATATATTGCGGAGCGGCAACGCGAAAAGTCTCCCTATCCTTTAAGCAGTCACTAAACGAATCGCGCGCCATATCGAATCCGCGATATTCTTCGGTCCGCCGCACAATGGATAGAAATCAAATCTTTGGCGGTCCAAATTCGATCCTTTCAAAGTTGGAAAATTAGTATTTTAGCTGGGTACTATAGTTGATTTCAAGGGGTTTATTTGGCTCCGTTTTTTATTCCTGGCTTGTCCCATACTTATCGGAGAATATCATTTGATGGATCGACAATTCTTGTGATATCTCATGTCTTTGTATTTTTGACCACTTAGGACTCGATTTGGATCCATAGTGCGCCGTTTGAAATGTTCGAATAATGTTTGAGTTAGGTTTTGACTGAGTATTGACCCCAAGTTTTTCATAAGGATTTGACTCCGTTATGAATAAATTTGGTAGTTTCATTATTTTGTCTGTGATTACCAACGAGCTATATCTAGTTCGGAGGCTTTGGTAAACATGCCAACATGCGTAATTTGCCTCGGAGATTTTAAGGTTAGAGATTTGAGATTTGTGTTGTGAAAACAAACCGAAGTTCCCTCCGCAATGTATTTTCGCGTATTTTCGAAGTCTATCAGAGACTTTAAAATCTGAATTTCTTTATGAACTGTGCGTGTTTTCTGTCAATGAAAGCCTTAATTTCAGTTTCTACTAATTGAAACACTCAAGTTCTTCATAGCTTTCATTTAATTTGCCAGATTCTACAGTGCGTGTTATTGCCTCGTAATGCCGTAACTCATTGCCTTTCTTGGCATTTCGACGAGTGAAAGTGGTATGTTTGTGGTGATTTATTCAAAAATTTTGTAATTTGACCTCTCTCAGCAAACTCTCTCTTCCTGAGACAGATTTACTCATTTTTATCTCCTCAAGTTGAGTGATCTGAAGTAGATAACTTCGTTAACCGATGAGCGTGATCTAGAGTAAAGTTACCGAAAGGGGGAAAAAAAGCAAAGGGTGGACCTTTACATTTCAGACCAATTGTACCTATGCTTGCATGACAGTCATGGAGAGCAGAACTATTTAAATGGCAACACCAACACCAAGTTGTGTGATGCATTCATTCAATGATAAATGATGTCGACTGAAATAGTGGGCTGAGGTTGATCGGAGAGCATCCATTTCACTCGACTCATCTCTTTTGCCCAAGTTGATTGAGCCACTCGTGAAGTGAATTTTACTTACTACGAGTTTGGTTGGAATTTATTTACCGAAGAACAACTGTCCGACAAGACAGTCTGTCGCTTCTGAACTGCATCAGAGGGCATGGAAGAGTGGTTTTGCGCAGAGTTTCAACTCGTTTCTAATCAAGCGCTTATCAATGCGCTTTGATGCGGTTTGGAAACAGGCACCATTGTTTGTCAGAACCCTATACTCAAAATGGTCCCCCTCTAATAGAATGGTTACAGTGACTCATCTTTCATTGAAACTGCTGAAGATGATTCGACATGTTTTACTTGCAAACGGATAGTTTTGCGAGGATGAAAAAAAGCTTCATTATGAAGCTATCTGAAGCTACGCTGAAAAAGTGCAAGAAGTGTGTTCGACACTGAACAGCACAGTTTATGATGCCAGGCTTTGGCTCTCGGCATGAGGGAAAATGGTCATAATCTTGTCAATAATCTTACAAAGTCTGAAGAGAGAAACCTAGAAGCCAAGTACAAATGATAGTGTTAATTTGGACACATTAGATCTAATCGGGGAAAGCCAACTCGATTTGTCTAATTCTACTCTATGTAACCTAAGTCGAAACAAATCTTGACCTGGACCAATCAAATCAGCTTTTCTGAAATGTTGTGAGTAAATCATGAATCCTTGGGTCCAATCGGTTGCGATAAAATTGTCGACTACTTTAGCGGTATATCCACCTAAGATTCTTAAGTAGGATAAAGTAACTTTCCCCTCTTGTTTGGAAGCAGTCGATAAATAAGTGGTTACGAAGTTGTGACTGAACTTCACTCGAATCTCATGCTAACATTCACTCGAGTGGCTCAATTGACTAGGATGAATCGAATTGACTTGGGCAAAATAGATGAGTGGAGCAAGATGGATGCTCTCCGATTAACCTCACAGCAAAATTTTAGTATGGCACCGTTTTACAGCCTTCTTGTCCACACCTATATCCTTGGTAAAAGAACATAACATTATAATGAATTGGTACCCCGTTTCGTGCATCGCACGACGTGGTGTTGTCTTCACTTTTAAAGAAAGTTAGCTTGGTTTTTTTTCATAACAAGGTTTCTGTGAATTACTGTATTTTGGTCACTTCAGAGTTCTACGGAGTACCTAACCTTAAACCTAATACTGGTAATTCTAAGTCAGTGTTGTGATTGATTTCTTGCACCATTATTGCCATAATGATGACAGTAGTTTCTTATTTCTGCTAAGTGGGTACTTTAGTCTTTCAATTCAACTATAAACGCTCTCTTATTGAAGAATACTCTTAATTTCTCAATGAAATGAAAGTCTTCCGTTCGGTCCGTGCAAACTTCAGAACCACGAACGAGTCAGTCATCCTTTTATTTGCTTCTTCATGTCCAAACTGACTGAAGTTCAACTTTGAAATCAGATTTGCTGCAAATTTTAATTTCAAATACATTATTATAATTTGCTAAAGTCAGTTCAAAGTACAATCAACGATGGAACTCAACAACCGGTCAACGCGCAGATTAACTTGAACCGCAGGTAGGTGTGACGTTAAACGTTCAAGGAAATTACACTAACAGTCACAGCTCTCATGAAGCAAAGCACCTCACGAAGAGTACAAAATTCTATGTACAGTTCAAGTTTGTTTGAAAAAAAATTACTTTTTTATTCAAATAAAATTTCAATTTAACGGAGTAAATTGCAATTTATTTAATTAAAACTGCACTTTACTCAAACAAAATTGCAATTTATTCAAAATAAATTGCCATTTATTCAAATAAAATATAAGAAAATGTCAACCTAACTAAGATTTATCTGAGATTTATTCAAGTAAACTTTCTTTGAAATATCAATAACATTTCAAAATAAAATTGCCATTTTATTTGAACAAAATAGGAGTTGATGCTACTAGGGCTTGGTCGCTCTTATATCAGATGATTTGCAAGTTGAATCAGAGCTACCATGTCTTTTGGTTGTATGCGGCTATTCAGACGAAAGTGTTTACAGGAGAAGTATCAAATATTTTGAAGGAGCTTCATACGGAAGATCTGTTACCAGGAGAAGTATCAAATTATTGAAGGCGCTTTATACGAAAAATAGACAATGTGATCAGGAGAGGTATCAAATTATTTGAAGGAGCTCTGAAGCCACCTAATCGAGGAAACTTAAGACTTGGTCGCTCTGATATCACATGACTTGCAAGTTGAATCAGAACGACACGTCCACCGGGTGTAGGGAAATAAATATAGGAAGATATTTGAAAGAAAAGTTTTTACGAGCAAGTTTTCACGAAGAAGTGTTTGGGGCAGGTGAAGTAAAATGGAGCTGGTTTGGGGGAAAGATTTTAGATCTTGGCCGCAATCACTTGAGGTTTAGCTGAAAGTTTTGGTGAAATAATTTGTGACATGAAATTAATAGAAATTAAAAAAGAAAATGAACAAAAGCACTTGCTCTCAGAAGTTTCACGTAGAAAATAAATTTCACTCCACCACTCTCACTAACTCTGCATACCCATTGAAATTATACAGAACATAATGCAGCGATGATAACTATAGATAAGAGGAACCAGCACACTGCACAGAGTTTTAAGAGAAAAACCAAATGAAAGAGAACTTTCAATATAGACACTCACAAATGACGAAATAAGAGACAGTGGCCTAGAGTTCAAGATGAGAGGAACCATACCACCAGGCATTTTTCTCGAGAACGGCTGATCGAAATGTTTTGAATAAAAAAAATCGGTTACGGAATGGACACAAAATTTTTCATTTTTGATATTTTCAAAAGCCCTCATCAGCTCCTCGTTCATATTAGGAGAGGCTCACACACTTTATCAAGTTTTTTGCAAAAAAGCATCTTCTGAAAGTACGAAAAAAGTTCATATCCTCATAGCAGAGGCAATTGCCAACATTTTTGCTCCCATAGACATTTACCAAAACACCCAGATTTTTTTTAGCTATAGGGACTTGGAAGATTTTTGAATCAACCCTTTTGCTTATCCAGTTGAGAATTTCTCACAAATCTTGACAGATTCTGAAAAAATATATCGAAACCTTCTGATCGATGTGCAACATGTTACCTTGAGGAGAAAAAATAAGGTGTATTTTTTCAAATCAAAATTTTGGGACTTCCAATGGCAGAATCGGATCGATTCCATGGTCTGAGACATAGACTGCCCAAAATTTTAATTTAACGAAATACACCTAATTTTTTCACTTTAAGGTACCAAACTAGTGGCACATCAATCAAAATGGTTCCAACCATTTGATCAGAATCTGTTATGTATTTGAAGAATTCTCAACAGGGTGGCCACAAAAGCAAATTCAAATTTTTTCCAAAAATCCGCCATAACTCAAAAAAGTGAGGTTTTTTGGTAAATGTCCATGTGAGCAAAAATGTAGGAAATTGCCTGAACTTCAAGGACACCAGCTTTTCTCATAACTTTAAAAGAGCTTTTTTGAAAAAAACTTGAGATATAGATGTGATTGAGCCTCCCCTTTCAAAAATGCCCCAAAGGGCTAAGTATTGGAAGCTATCGATAATATGATAAATGAAAAATTTAGGGCTGATTCCCTATGCGACTTACATGTTTCAAAACATTTCAATCAACCATTCTCAAGAAAAATGCCTGGTACAGGTGCTCTGGATCACCATGTATACAGGGTGTCAATTAAAAAAGGAGCCAGGCCGAATATCTCGAGAACGGCTCCGGATTCCGAAAAACGCTGAAACACGTGTTAAATTATTTTGAGCAGGACATCTTTTTAGGGGGACGCCGATTTGGGGTCTCTCTCTGGGGGGTCCCCAAGGAGGCTACCACCTCCCTAAATCCAATACTTCAATGGGGCCCCAATTTTTTTTATTTAATAATCAAAAATAGGGTAAAATTTTAAGACTTTTGGTACAAGTTAAACGTCGACATCGTTTTTCGTTTTCGATTATATCGAAGGTCCAAGTTCGATTTGGGCCCATTTTCAAGAAGCATTACTTTACTTCTCTTTGAAGAGTCGGAATTCACAACTCAAGGACACAAAAATACTCTGAAAAGCAAGCCCTTTTCAGAAAAAAATTCAATTATAACGAACATTTATTCAAATTTTGGTTTTGAAGCTCAAAAAACTTTTAGACGTTTTTGGGCCCCAAGGAGGGCCATCTGAAAAATTCCGAATTACGACCCCTATTGAGTGATACATCAATCGAAAAGACGTAACAAACTGAGCATTTCGGCGCAAACCGGGGGTGGATATCGTTTTTACATTTGAGATATCGAATGTCAATTTACAGATTGCGATATCTCGATTGTGAAAAACGATATCGAACTCCGGTTTGCACCGAAATGCTCAGTTTGTTACGCCTTTTCTATTTATGTATCAATCAAAAGGGGTTGTACCTCGGAATTTTTCAGATGGCCCTCCTTGGGGGCCAAAAACGTCTAAAAGTTTTGGGAGCTTCAAAACCAAAATTTGACTAAATGTTTGTCATAATTAAATTTTTTTTTGAAAAGGGCTTACTTATTAGAGTATTTTGTGTCCTTGATTTTTAAATTCCGTCTCTCCAAAGAGGAGTAATGATTTTTTGAAAATTAGTCCAAATCGAACTTTGACCTTCGATGTATCAAAAACGAAAACCGATATTGAACTTCGATTCGCACCAAATGTCTGATAATTTCACCCTCTTTTCGATTAATAAATAAAATATGGGGGTCCCTGTTTGAAGTATTGAATTTAGGGACGTGGTATCCGCCCTGCGGGCCCCCTGGAGATGGCCCCGAAATCGGAAACCCCCTATAAAGATGTCCCCCTCAAGCATTTGAACACGTGTTTCAGTGTTTTTCAAAATCCGGAGCCGTTCTCGAGATATTTGGCCTAGCTCCTTTTTTAATTGACACCCTATATGCTATGAAACTTAATGAAAAGCGGTATTACAAGAATAACAACGCAGTCAAAGCAGCTTACACTGATTGACTGCATGTTATCTTTGTATCGCTAGACTGCGATACAAAATCTGCTGGCTGCTTGTTTTTTTTTTTTTTTTGGGGGGGGGGTTTTTCTTTTCTTTTTTCTTCTCAATCCATCGTACTGAATAAAAGTGAAACAAGGCATATGAATGGTGTAAACAAATAAAAAATATCGACGCTGTTTAGCAAAAAGGGGTCAAGCAGCACTTTTGAAATTTTGCAGGAGACGCCTTTAGAGACCGTTGCGCTCGCTCATTAGAACTTTTCCAATTTTTTAAGAGTTTTGAAAGGCGATTGCAGCGTTATCAATTATGTTTCTCATGAACTGATAGTTTCATAGAGCACCTTTCAGAAGTGTTGGCGCACCTAGACCATAATCTTTGGCGACTTTTAAATTTTCATTCTTCAAAACTAATCAAAACCTGTCTTCGACTTTGAACTTTTAATTTTAAAGTGTTCCTCAATGAAGCCAACGCTCAAACTCATTTTCGTTTTGAAGCAAGAGAAATAATGTCGAAAAATTCCAAAGATTATTGGTTCTGGGTGCGCCTACACTTCTGAAACCACCTCTAGAATGAGACTTGATCTACGGAGTTCGCCACTACCGATAACTCTGTTTTCTGAAATGGCTACTCTGCTCGCGAAATAGCGTTGATAAAACAAAATATATATTTTAAATTCTTCTATAAAACGGTTAACAAAACATCAAAAGGCATAGGTGAGGGAACATACAACATTCCTTCAAAAGGGAAGGAATTTAATAATAAACATAATAAAAATCAGGAATTCAAACCAAAAAACAATCATAAGTTGTCGACTAAAAAAGTAAGTAAAGCAATGAGGAGCCTCCTCTTCATTCTGAACAATAGTATATCACAAAAATAAGTCACAGTTTTTCTTTTAAAAAAAAAAAAAGAAAAAAATGTTGTTGACAAAAAAAGAAGTAAATGAATGACGAGCCTTCCTTTCATTCTTTACAATTTTATCACAAAAATAAATCCCAGTTTGAAAGCGTGCAATTAGGAAACATTTCATTTTGCTGATTTAAACCCATTAAAAGTATCGAACGATTGGGTGTTCGGTGAACACCTTAGAATTCGACCTTTTTACATAGGTTTAAAAGGACAAAATGCCACGTTGCAAAATTGCACGCTTCGATACAGGGAACAAAGGTTTAATTTGTATAGCAATTTGGCAACAATGGATTTTCCTCATTTAAAGCTGTGTAAATTAATCTATACTTGTGAAGGAAAATCAATAAGAGGCGAAAAAAGGATGGCTAAATCGTTGACTGCGTCGCATATTCAATATCGTGAACCTGATCTGAAATACGAAGTATAAACAGCAGCGTAGCGTGCAATGTGGCAACGATGCAGTTCGTCCATATAAACCCACAAAAAAGATCGAGCTCTTGGGTTTTCAGTGAACACCTTCACATTCGACCATCTACGTGGGTTTAAATGGACAAAATGCCACGTTGCCAAATTGCACGCTTCGACACTGGAAACAAAGGTTTAATTTGTATAGCAATTTGGCAACAACTGATTTTCCTCATTTAAAGCTATGTAAATTAATCGATACATAAGGAAGAAAATCAATATTTCATCGATCATTGATCGACGTGTTTCATTTTTGAGAAGAAGCGAAAATATATGTTGGCTAAATCGCTGACTTCGCCTTTTTTTGCACAAAATTGGTATTTCGTAGAACGATTTTGAAATCGAAAAAAATTGATTACTCGCAGGCTAGCAAAAACTAGCAGCTGATATATGCCTGATGACTGAGAGGTTAGGGAACACTATTTTGGCACAATTAGAACGTGACTCAACGCGACACGAGACTTATGAGCACATTTATTTGTGAAAACTTGAAAATTTTCAGTAAAATTAAAGCATTTTTTCAAAAAAACTTATCACACCTAAAAAATCGTTTTTTTTTTAAAGTATAGCCATGAAAAAGTACGTCACTTAGTTTCATAAACGAGGGATCATCTTCATTGAATGTTAAATAAATAGCCACTTATCACCACAGTGTCACAATCATGCAGTGTTTACAGTTGTAAACACACGGGTTGAACCTACCTCAGAAGACGGAGCTTGCGCGCTGCACAATAGATGCTTGTCACTCGCTTATCAGTGATCTTGGGATTGAAATATTTTAAAGGCACACTCTCTAAAGTGTAATGTATCATCCTGTGTTGCCAAATCTCGATTTTTCCAAACTTCAAATTTTTGATTTATGTCCAGCTAATTCGGCCAAATCGAACATAGTGTGTCGTGACGAGGAGGACGTGAGTTGAAAGCGGCCATTCTCATGGTGTAAACGGACTCCTTTGGTCAGCGAACCTCTCCTTTTGTTCTGTATGGCCCTGTGGTCTGTATTTTTGGACAAAAAAGGCGTTTTGCTGGTCGACTGCCTTGAAAGAGGGACAAAAATCAACGAGGAAAGGTACTGCAAGACACCAACAAAACTTTGCCTGGTCATACAGAACAAAAGGAGAGGTTGGCTGACCAAAGAAGTCCGTTTACACCATGAGAATGGCTGCTTTCAACTCACGTCCTCCTCGTCACGACAGTTCGCATCGCCAAATTCGGGTGGGAAACCATCGACCACCTTCCATATAGTCCTGATTTGGCCCCAAGCAACTATTATTTGTTCCCCAACTTGAAACAACACTTGGGGGTCTTGAGGAGCTCGAAGAAGCTGTCAATTCCTCACTATGCGAGTTGGCGGGAGAGGGGTATGACGCGAATTTGAAAAAGCTTTCTGAGAGACATGAAAAATGTATCGATCGTAATGGCGACTACGAAAAAAAAAAAGCTAAGAGTTCAAGCTTTCAGAATCTGTACTTGTTTTTTCAATAAAATTATTTTTTCTATGTGATACAGCTTTGGAGACTTTAATTTACGGACAACCCTCGTATATACATTCAAAGCTTTCCAAGAATCAATGCTCAGGTTGTTCAATTTTAGTTGTTGTCGTTTTTGTTTGTTTGTTTTTCCAACCAAAAAACTTAAAAAGTTCATGAACTATCTTTTGGGTATTGTTGATAGGAACTCTTAATATTAAACAGTGCTCATTTAAAAAGGAGACAAGATGAACTGATGTAAAAGTTGGTAAAAACCTTCGAAATCTTTCATACGATCGACTTTTTTCAAGTGCATAAAGCGTCCTGTTGGAACTCTCTATGTAGAACTTTCATCAGGGGACTTTGACAGGGACCTCTTGAGGCCAAATTCTTCATTTTTTTCTAATTCAAACGGAATAGTAAAATATACCCAAGAAGGCCCCAGGAGGACTCTCAAGTACTCTGATCATTATTTTTCAAAGATATTCAGGAAAAACGAAGGAAGGGTGCTATTTCATCAATTAAAAAAAATATAATTTTTTTGCAATTGTTCCCTTCCATTGGGCTTTTTCTACGCCACTGCCCCTCCGGAATTTTTTCTGCGGGCGCCCATAAACTTTGACCTTGAAAACCCGGGGGCGGTGGTTAAATAAAAACCCCTAAATCAAAATGCCAGTGACCAAAAATCTCGCCAAAAATTTTTTCCATCTGCTTTCACAAACTTTCCATCTCGGACAAAAATTTCCGTAACATTCGGTTAACGATTGTGGACGCAATCCCAAAAGAACCAAAAACTTTCCAGAGCCTTGGGGGGGATGGTGTGAGAGGCGGTTTTGACCCCCACGGAAAAATAAAAATCATTCAAAATTATGAAGAATGGTCCAAACCGCAATTAGTTATCTCTATTAGCAGACAAAAAATAAACAAAACCAAAAACAAACAAAAGGAGGGGGGAGTTAAAAACACGCCCGGAAGAAAACTGCCAGTGTCCAAAAAGGAGGAGCTAATTTTTATAAAGAAAAAAAAAGAAAAAAAAATCATGCAAACCTCTAAACACATAACAATTAAAAATAAATTCCGCAACCACCCCCCTAACCCATCATTTCTTCCAACAACAACACGCTCAATCGGACTCCGTCATACATTCCCGAAGTTTGAAATCTACGAATCCATGGAAAGTAACATATTTCAAATAAAATGAAACCGGAACAGACCAAGCAAATCCGTCAAAATACAATCCAATCTTAATCTATAAACATCGCATAGGTCCGTTACAAATAAAAATTATTTCCGTCTGATCATCATCTGTAAAGCTTATACGCACATAATTTCCAGATCCCAGATATGAAAGAAAGATTTTAAAAATATTTTTAAAATCTTGCCAAGTTCTTGCAGATAATCTTTCAAAAATCTTTCAAAAATATTGCTATGTTCCATCCATTTGTTTGCCACGAAAATCTTTTTAAAATATTGCTGATAACGCATTTTAAAAAGATTTTTTTTTTCTTACTAAAATCTTTCTGTAATATTTTGCAAAATGTATTTGATAACATTTGCAAAATCTTGCTGTAGAATCTTCTAAAAATTGTAATAAAAAAATCATTCAAAAAGGTTTTTAGAATGATTGTCAAAATCAATCAAAATAAATGATTAATTACTTAATATGATAGAGAGAAAAGATTTATTTAAAAGAAGGAAAAGAGGGCAAGAGAAAAGGTGCAGGGAAAGCACTTCTGCACTTTTCAACTTAAACATACTTTAGGGTTAAAATTGAAACGAGTCTTAAGGAAGACTGTTATGCCCTCGAAAGATAGGACGGTTTGAAAGATGCCTCGATGCAACCGAACCACAATAAAATATTTCACGTACACCAGTTAACGTCTTGAGAAGCGAGCAACCTAAATGGGGCTCCAGATGGGATGCCACTAGAAAGAAAATGGTTTGAATTTGAAGAAAGTCGAGTTTTAGAGAGGAATTTTAGAGTAGATACAGGGTATCCCAAAATTCCTAGTAAATATTTTTACCACGTATTTTTGGGGCCAAAATAAGAATTTTTTTCCTATGAACACGTGTCCGAAAATGCCCCCCTCGGAGCTACAGCCCGCCAAAGTTTTAAAAAAAATCGGTTTTTCTTCGATTCTAGCGACGGATCTACGTAAAAATGGATGAAAATTGGTTTCCGGGGGTAACTTCAGGCGTTCTTTTCGATTCCGGGGTCAAAAATTCCCGAAAGGGTCTAAAAGGGGGAGGTTTGAGAGGGGTTCAAATTTTAAATTGAATAATTTTTTAGTCCTCCGTAAGAAAATGAGAAAAGTAACAGAAGAATCTGATGAAACAAAACAAAAGGAACATTTTTGATTTCGTGAGTTTTTTTCATAAGACACACACGGGAAACGAGTAAAATCGATTTTTCGCCGGGAGCGCACAGCCCGATAGCGCTGCTCCGTGCACTCAACTGACTCAACGATGGACTCGACGCAACGCGGCACTGAACCAGCGCTATTGGGCTGTGCGCTCCCGGCAAAAAATCGATTTTACTCGTTTCCCGTGTCTTGTGAAAAAAACACACGCAATCAAAAATGTTCCTTTTGTTTTGTTCCATCGCAGATTCTTCTGTTACTTTTCTCATTTTCTTACGGAGCACTAAAAAATTATTCAATTTAAAATTTGAACCCCTTTCAAAACCCCCTTTTTAGACCCTCCGGGAATTTTTGACCCCGGAATCGAAAAGAACGCCTAAAGTTACCCCCGGAAACCAATTTTCATCCATTTTTTACGTAGATCCATCGCTAGAATCGAAGAAAAACCGATTTTTTTTTAAAACTTTGGCGGGCTGTAGCTCCGAGGGGGGCATTTTTGGACACGTGTTCATAGGAAATAAGTCTTATTTTGGCCCCAAAAATACGTCGTAAAAATATTGTTTATGAATTTTGGGACACCTTGTATATGCAGATTTATATTAATATGATTAAATGTATGGATGGAACTAAATGCGTTTAAGACGCTAGAAAATAAAGAATAACGAAAAAGGTAAATAACAAAAATAAATAAAAGGAATAAATGAATACATTTGTATGCGAGTGAGCGCGCGCCATTTAGTGGTGCAGTTTTGCACCTGTTGTCGCGATGAAAAGTTGCGACCGCGCCTGCGCTGTTCACCAATAGATCGCGCTGATGCTGGGTGCGCGGCAAGCTTAGTTTACACTTGAAATGTTGCGGCAAGTGGCGCGAACAAATTGTACTTACCATTGAAACTGAAACTTGGCCAACTTTTCCAAAAGTTTAAAGTAACAATATTTTGAAAAGGAAAATCAACAACATTTGCAAAACCATAATAAAAAAACATTTTGCGAACACTTTTCAAATACTTTTAAAATATTTTCAAAATCTTCGTCAAATAAGATTTTCTTAACATTTCAAAAATTATAGAAACAAATTGTTTAAAAATATTTTCAGTTAATCTTTTATTTAAAGTTTTTTGAAATGTTTTAAAAACTTTATTTAAAAAATCTATTTTTCCAAACTTTTTTAAAATGTTTGCGAAATCTTTTAACAAAAATCTGTTCTAAACCTTTTTTTTAAAAAAAAAAAAAAAAAAAAAAAAAAAAAAAAAAAAAAAAAAAAAAAAACCATTTTAAGACATTTCAGAAAAGTTCCTCAAGAAACTTTTTTTGAACATATTTTAGAAAGATTTTAGCAAGAATGAAAAGATTTTGGCAAGAACACAAAGATTCTTAAAATCTTGCCAAAATCTTGCTTCATATCTGGGATCACTTTGAAACCAGCGCAAAAACAACGTTGAAAAAACGAATAGACCCTAGCTGATGGGCAAAAAATAAATAAAAAAATGTGAGTTTTAAGGAGTCCAAATGACGATACTGCTGCTTTTGAGTGCACGAAAGTCCTCCAAAGAGTCTGGAGATGATTTGCAGCCCATAATTCAGCAATTGGGCTGCTTCTATGTAATAAAAATTAGGGGTCGCCATTTGAGAAATGTGATGTAAGGGGGCGGTGACCCCTGGATCCGTCCCCCTGGGGAGGCTCGGAATTTGGCAACCCCCCCCCCCAAAAGATGTACCCCTCAATATAGTGGAGCCCGTGTTTCAGCGTTTTTCGAAATACGAACCCAAGCTCGAGTTATTCGGAGCTGCTCTTTTTTTATTTTACACCCTATATATTTAAGGCCGAAGTATGACTTTTTTTGCGCATGAAAATTGGGTCCGAAAATCCTTCTTCCCATCTTGGGGTTAGCCCCCCCCCCAAAAGGCTTTGGAAAGTTTTCGGGAGGGAGGTTCCCTACCTCCCCGGGTTATCGAAGTCAAAGTTTGTGAGCGTTCGCAAAAAAAGGCCAAAAGGGGGGCCAAAATTCTTGAACCCCAATGAAGGGTCAAAAGAGACCCGTCCCCTACGGAGAAAAAAAAAATTCAACTTGTGTGCCAAACTGCGAATGTATACGTTTATTTGGGGCTGAAGTATGACTTTTTTGGGCAAGAAAATGGGTCCGACAATTATTCCTCCCTCCTTCTTTGAGTTGGACCCAAATCAGAAAATACTCCCTCCTCCCTTCATAGAGCTAAAACCACCCCCCAAGGCTTTGAAAAGCTTTCGGTTCTTTCGTGATTGCATGTATACGGGCGCCCACACAAAAAAAAGTTTTTCTTGGTCAAAGTTTATGGCCGTCCGCAGAAAATTGTTCATTCAGTAACGAAACTGATGTGCCAAATTGCAGGTGCATAGGTACAATATTTGGAACCGAATTATGCATTTTTCTTATTTGAACATGAGTCCGAAATTCCCTCTTCCCTTACATATGTTTGGGGCTGAAGTTTGACTGTTTTGTGTATGGAAATGGGTCCGAAAATTCCTCTTCCCGCCTTGAGAATGCCCCTCCCCCAAAAGATTTTGAAAGTTATCGGGGGGGGGGGGGGTCCCCTCCCTCCGCAGGTTATCAAAGTCAAAGTTCGTGAGCGTTTGCCAAAAAGGCCAAAGGGGGGCAAAATTCTTGAACCCCAATAAAATGTCAGAAGGAGAAAAAAATACATTTTTCAACTTATGAGCCCAACTGCGAATGTATACATACAGGGTGTGGCAGACCGCACCCGTCCACTATCTTTATCTCAAAAACGGCCGAAAATTGAGCTTCGGGGACAAAACTTTCACAGGGTATATCGACCCCAAGGAATTCAATGAAAATATTTTCAGCCCCCCAAAACCACCCCTTGGGGGTTATTTAGGGGGGTGGGTACGCGTATCTCGAAAAAATCAAATGGAAAGGGTATGTTTTGACATTGGAATCTAATACGGCATAAAAAAATAAAACTTTTTCATCCCTATGTTTTTTTTCTAAAAACCAACCTTTTTGAGTTAGGGGTGGTTTTCAAAAAATTTAGGGGTAATCTTTGATTGACCGCTGTGACCCTCCAAATCATTGGATTTCAAAACACTAAGAAGTTTCTGAAAGGGCAGACCAAGGGCTTTTTTTTGATGTATCACATGTCTATTTTTTGTGAAAAAGGGTACAAGGCCCCCTCACCCCAACATTTTGGGGCTTCGGGGGGCCCTACGTAAAAATTTTCAAATGTTAAGGTATGGCTTGCGATACATCATTTGAAAGGTCTTTTAGAGACAAAAAAAGTGATGCCCCCCAAAAGTCGTAAAAACAACCCCCTTCCAAAATGGCGGCCGTTTTAAGGTTAGGTGCTCAAGGGGGGACCTTCAGAAAAATGATCCAAAATTGAACGATACATGGCTAAAAGAGTCTTACAAAGAGAAAAATAATGGTTCAAACCGCGAGTCAAACCGACTTTTCAATCCAAAGTTACGGCCGATTGAAATTTAGGGGTAGTTGGGTTTCCCAAAAAGGCACCCCTAAATTTTAATCGGCCGTAACTTTGGATTGAAAAGTCGGTTTGACTCGCGGTTTGAACCATTATTTTTCTCTTTGTAAGACTCTTTTAGCCATGTATCGTTCAATTTTGGATCATTTTTCTGAAGGTCCCCCCTTGAGCCCCCTAACCTTAAAACGGCCGCCATTTTGGAAGGGGGTTGTTTTGACGACTTTTGGGGGTATCACTTTTTTCGTCTCTGAAAGACATTTCAAATGATGTATCACAAGCCATACCTTTACATTTGAAAATTTTTACCTAGGGCCCCCCGAAGCCCCAAAATTTTGGGGTGAGGGGGCCTTGCACCCTTTTCCACAAAAAATAGGCATGTGATACATCAAAAGAAAGCCATTGGTCCGCCTTTCCAGAAACTTCTTAGTTTTTTGAAATCCAATGATTTGGAGGGTCACAGCGGTTAATCAAAGATTACCCCTAAATTTTTTGAAAACCACCCCTAACTCAAAAAAGGTTGGTTTTTAGAAAAAAAAAACATCGGAATGAAAAAGTTTTATTTTTTTATGCCGTCTTAGATTCCAATGTCAAGACATACCCTTTCCATTTGATTTTTTCGAGATACGGGTACTCACCCCCCTAAATAACCCCTAAGGGGTGGTTTTGGGGGGCTGAAAATATTTTCATTGGATTCCTTGGGGTCGATATACCCTTTGAGCGTTTTGCCCCCGAAGCTCAATTTTCGGCCGTTTTTGAGATAAAGATAGTGGACGGGTGGTCTGCCACACCCTGTATATTTGGGGCTGAAGTATGACTTTTTGTGTGAGAAAGTGGGTCCGAAAATCCTTCCTCCCCCCCTTCTTTGAGTTGGACCTAAATCAGAAAATCCCTCCTCGTCCCTTCTCTGCGCTTAAGCAAACCCCCCCCCCCCCCGCCCCACGGCTTTGAATAGCTTTCGGTTCTTTCGTAACTCCCAAAAAAAGGGGGGGAAAAAAAAAAAAAAAAACTACTTCGATCACGACCGAACGAAGAACAAACTGCTCATCAGCTGACTCGGCCGAAAGAACGTATTTTCCGTCTCCGTCGCACTCGGGAGACTCACACTCAGGCTATCCCGCCCGTTGACCGGGCAACCGAATCGGAAGCAAAAATAAAAATACGACGAAGCGATGCAAGTTCTCACGAAACGAACGCGCGAGCGTACTGCAAAAAGAGTCCCATCTACGAGATCCGGCAATCGCGAACGGCGAAATTAGCGCTGTCCCACTCGTACTCTCTCTCGCACTTGATGTCCTTATGGGAAAAACCCGACTTTCGGACCGCAATATCTCGGAACCGGACCGGCGGATCGCTAAAAGCTTTCTTAGCTGACCTGAGACCGCGGGGGCGGAAGGCCAGCGAAAATTTCAGCCCCATCGGTCCGGTCACCTCCGAGATCTGCTGATGAATGAGTGAGTGAGTGAGTGAGTGAGTGCGCGAGTTATATCATGTGTACTCATATGCACCTCTTATTACTAATTAATATTGTGCTACTCGATACTTCTCACATTATAGATCACTTCGACCACCCAGTTGGGCTGTCCGATGATCGAGCAGAACTCATCACAAAAACTGATCAACGATTCATTCTCTTACATCGCGTATTAGGACCACAGTCCAGTCCTTATTTCCTTAGGAGCTGTCTCTCTCAAACTGGAACTTAAATCATTTTTATACACTGTCTTATTTTTCTAACTTCAAGTTGTCTATTTTACTTCGTTATTGTTTTTCGTCTCTAAAGTGTTTTATTAAATTATTTTATCCGATTTCTGATCAAAAAAACTATTATTATTTATTGCAAACAGTCGACATTTTATTTGCAAATTATAAATAAAAGAACGAGCCTTGTTCTTTTATAAAACTGGCGCAGTCGCGTAGGATAAAGTCGGAAAATCACAGATACACATTCATCGCGAATTGTATCAAAGATTTCTCTTGTGTTGATCCACTTTGGACGTGAACCTCACCCCGATTTTAAGTCACGAAGTTCAAAATTCAAAAACACAAAAAGAAGAAAATAGAAGGCAAAAAAAGAAGAAACGTATCCTTTGAGACACTCTCTCCAACGCACGAGGCTTTGACTCCTCCAACGCACGGGACTTTGACTTCCCCAACGCACGGGACTTTTACTTCCCCAACGGACCAAAAACACTGTCTCACATTCAATTCAGAGGACTTTGGCAAAGGATGACTTCGATCTTGACTGTACTCCAGCTGCTATATGTCTTCGGGATTTCAAAACTGGTCAACGGAACAAAAACTGTCTCACATTCAAAGGGCTTCGGCAAAAGATGACTTCAATCTTGATTGTCGTTCAGCTGCTGTAAGTCTTATTGTTACTTGTTCTGATCAGTCCCCAATTTTTTTCCTTATTATTTTCGTTATTTTTTGTGTATTGTATAATCTCCTGCATGCTGCCAAGTGTCCTGGCACCCCCCCTCTTTTTTCAATTTTTTTTTTTTTGATCTATGCCCATTGCCCCAGATATCTCTCGTTGGCGTTCCGTCACTGACGAACCCAAAAATTTAGTAGAACAATTTGCTGTAAGTACAGGGTCAACTAGTGCAAAAAAAAGGCTCTTCCAACGATTCCGAGTAGTTATTTAGATACTATTCCCCAGTTCAGCGGGGAACCGCAACATTTAATGACATTCATCAAAGCCTGTGATAAAATCGCCGGCTATATTAGACAGGTTGAGGAAACTCCTGGAATTTTGGCGGATATTTTATTGGGTAGTATAACTGCAAAGATAATTGGTCAAGCAAGGGTAGAAATTTCGAATTGCGATCAAAGTTCGTGGGACCTCGTAAAAAGGGCTCTTCTCCATTCCTACTCTGATAAGCGTGATATTGGGACCCTCACAAAAGAATTGTATTCGATTTCTCAACAGAATGGAGAACCGGCGTTCGATTACTTGCACAGATTACAACAGCATGTTTATTTAATGAATTTTTATCTTGATACGCATACGATTGAAGGATTGACCGCAAATAATGCAAAGGCATATAACGAAATTTTGGTTCTAAGACAAGGTCTTGACGGTCTCAAAAACCCCCTTCAACAATACGTAAAAAGTAGGAGGCCAACCTCGCTTAACGATATACATAATCTTTTGATGAATGAGTACCAAAGAGAAGCTTCTTTTAAGCACTTCAATGCCATTTCTGTGCCGTCTAATAAGTCAAAACAAAATTCCGAAAAGAAACAATTTCAAAAATCTGGAAGTTTTAATCAGAATCCTGGTTATCAGCCCAGCAGAACTTTTCGAACAATAATTTTCAAAAATCAAGTTTCCAAAAAATCAAATTTTCAGAAATCATCAGGCTCCAATAACGTTCCATTAATACACCGATTCCTATGTCTGGTGTAACAGTAACACGCAATGCAAATTTTCCCAGAAATAATCCTCAAAAATTCAATATTGAGTCCACAGAGGACGAAATTGAAAGTGAGCAGCCTGAAAATTCTGACGAATGCAAGGTTGAACAAAATACCGAGCATTTTGAGGCCGATTATGCTGAGGAATACTCATTGGGTGAGACCCATGCGGTTTTTTGACAACCAGCCTCGGACCCCCTCAAAATTTGCACAACAGTGAATCGCTTTTGATTCACTCTCAGTCTGTGCTCCCCTATGTAATTTTTCCTAGGTTTAAGCTCAGATTTTTGATTGATTCAGGTTCCACCAACTCATTTATTGACCCTCAAATTGCTCGTCAACTTTTTTCAATTGAAAAAAATTTAGCACCCCTTACTACATAGGCTGTCCCAAAACAACTGTCAGTTGGTTTGTATTTCGGGAATTATTAAACATATTGAAATGCGGTTTGCGGGAGATTGTAGCTCATACTATTAGCTTTTCAACGAGCCCTAGTTTAGCTAATTTGGTTGAAAATTTGCCGAGTTACAGCAAATTTTCGAGGGTGTGTAAAAAATAACCCTACGAGATTTTTGAGCTCAAAATAACTTTATTTCGCTCAACTTAACAATTTCATCTTAGAGATTTGTTGGTACGTTTACAATTGAGGATAGCATACCTTTACAGTAATAGGTGATAATTGAGGACTATAATCACTCCTTATCTGAAGATTCAACATCCCAATCTTTTTTCGCCATTGACGTCGATGCATCGTTGAATGCGCTCGGGTCATTTTTCGACGAAGGTCTTCCGAAATGCTTCGTTAGGCAGTCCCAGGAAAAATCCGTGCACAGTGTTTTGAATTTCTTCGCGGGTGTTGAATCGCTTACCACGTAAAAACTTCTTAAAACAGGGAAAAAACCAAAAGTAGCATGGAGCAAGATCAGGACTGTACGGGGGTTGTGAGATATAGCGGCGTAATGTCCTTGCGCTCGAAGAACTGCATCATGGAAGAACTGGAACGATGCATCGACGTCAATGGTGACTACTTCGAAAAAGATCGGGATGTTGAATCTTCAGATGAGGAGTGATTATAGTCCTCAATTATCACCTATTACTGTAAATGTATGCTATCCTCAATTGTAAACGTACCAACAAATCTCTAAGATGAAATTGTTAAGTTGAGCGAAATAAAGTTATTTTGAGCTCAAAAATCTTGTAGGGTTATTTTTTACACAACCTCGAAAATTTGCTGTAACTCGGCGAATTTTAAATTAAATTAGCTAAACTAGGGCTCGTTGAAAAGCTAATACTATGAGCTACAAATTCCCACAAATCGCATTTCGATATGTTTAATAGTTTCCGAAATACAGACCAACTGACAGTTGTTTTGGGACAGCCTATGTATACCAACTGTGCATGGTCAAACTAAACTAACCGAAAGCTCTTGTTTGACTGCTGTAGATTTAAAACCAAAGATTCCTGTTCGATTTCATCTTTTTAAGTTTCATAATTTTTTTCATGGATTAATTGGATCTGATATTCTCAAAATTTTGAAAATTGATATTTGCTTCAGTGATCAAACTTTTAAAACCCCTGATGCTCAAATGAAATTCTTTTACCATTCTACTGGGCCTAACCTTTCTCATTTTACTGCGGAAGCAAATTCAGAAACAAAAATAAAATTGAAAGTGGCCCCGAATACTCCAAAAAATATGATTATTCCAAAGTATGAAATTACTGATAGGTGTGTAATTCCAGCATGTTTAGCGACCAATGAAAATGGCGAAGTAACTGTAATGGTCCGAAATAATTCAGAAAATACCATTCATTTTTCTCAAAAACATTTTGTGTATCATTTTGACGCAGATCTTTGTAACATTGGTTCGAATAAAAATGTAAACCCACTGAAAAAGAAAAGAAAACGTAAAAAGAATATTAATGCAAATTTTCATCACTTTAACGCAGATCCTTCCTTTGATTTTTCTCTCTTGAGAACAAATCATATGAACTCCGAAGAGAAATCAACATTTCAAAAATTAGTTCATGAATATTTTGACACTTTTATTGTAATTTTGGAAAAGGCTTTTACTAACGTTATAAAACACAAGTTACATTATACAGCATTCAGCAATGGCTGACACCTAGAATAGACGTAGGACGCAAGGTTACAAAGCTACTTGCATAGGCCGTAGATGGCAGCACTTGTAGCGATCTAGATTACGTACTACTAATATTTATGTACAACACTTTCCCTTAATCTAGAGTACAAGATAAAATTAACTTAATTAAATTTATTGGCGTGACAACGACATGATGGAATAAAAGAGAAAACATATATTAAATTAAATTTATTTTCTTTAAACAATTTAAGTGCTTGTTTGGTGGCAACGCTTTTGTGAGCGCGTCTGCAGGCATCTCATCAGTGGACATATGTTCAATGGAGATCCTTCCTTCTTTCACACTTTCCCTGATATAGAGGAACCTAACATCAATATGTTTAGTGCGGTTACGAAATATTGGATTACATGCTAACTTATGTGCACTTTGATTGTTGTTGTAAATTTTAATAGGTTGTCGGGAAACAACAAGTTCATTTATGAGGCCTTTTAAGAAAGCTGCCTCTTTACTTGCTTGATTGATTGCAATATATTCGGCCTCCGTGCTGCTAAGGGCAACACAGCTCTGTTTTTTGGATTCCCAAGAGATGGGGCCTTTGCCGAGGCAAAATACAAAGCCCGTGTAAGATTTTCGGCTGCTAGGGTCTTGCGCCCAATCAGCATCCGCATAGCCCAGTACATCCCTGTTGGTCTTTTCATAGCACAAACTGAGGTCAGCTGTGCCTTTTAGGTACCTTAGAATACGCTTAGTCGCTTTCCAATGTTCTGACTTGTAGGTGGTATTGAATTGGCTTAAATAACTTACGCTGAACATTATATCGGGACGGGTATTAACAGCTAGATACATAAGAGAACCTATAAGAGATTGGTAGGGGACATTTACATTTTCTCCGTCACTTTCATTTAGTGACAGCTTGGGTACTAAAGGGGTTTTAACAGGTTTGGAGTCGATCATATTATATTCTTTGAGGAGATTCTCAATAAATGGGGTTTGATTAACTTTTATCATTCCGTCCCCTTGATCGATTCGAAGACCTAAACACAATGCTGCCTTGCCTAAGTCTTTGATTTCAAATTCTAATTGAAGTTGCCTTCTAAGGTTCTTTTTCTCGTCAATATCGTTAGAGAAAATTAGGAAATCATCTACGTATATGGACACAATTGTGTACATACCGTTTACTTTCTTAATGAAGATACATGGTTCGTGCGTAGATTGTGTATAACCTAGCTTTAAGAAAACAGATTTTACTTTGTCATTCCAAACACGTGACGATTGTTTTAGACCGTAAAGGCTCTTCTTTAGTAAACATACTTTATTTTTGTTTTCCAAGTCTACAAAACCGCCAGGCTTCTCCATAAAAGTAGTTTCTTTTAACTCTCCATTTAAGAATGCACTGTTCACGTCTAGGTGATCTATCTCTAAACCTAGTTCAACGGATAAAGCAAACAATAATCTGAGTGATGACTTACTTATTACGGGTGAATATGTCTCTGGATAATCAATTCCATACTCCTGTGTAAAACCTTTCGCTACTACTCTCGCTTTATATTCATGTTCACCATTAATTGTTGGTTTTCTCTTGAAAACCCATTTACACCTAACTACATTACAGTTCTTTGGTCTGTTCACAAGAGTCCATGTGTTGTTTTTGGTTAGGGCTCTCATTTTCTTATTCATCGATGCAAGCCATTTGTCGCTGTCGTTGCGCGTCACTGCTTGATTGTAGGTCACTGGATCAGGGTCTGAACTGTCACAAAAATAGGTCATGAAGTCTGGGTGTAACTTTGGTTTCGGTGCGCGTTCTGAACGACGGAGTGTTTCTGCAGGCATTGTGGGGGTTCCTTCATTGCTTTCATCAGAAAAAACGCTGGCTATATCAAAACTAATGTCAGAGGTCTCAACTTCTGAACTACTCTGTAGAGTGGCTTCGCTTTCAGAGGATTCTTCTTCCTCGGAGCTGATTTGCTCAGTACTTTCTGCTTCAGGATCTATTTCTTCTGCAATTTCCCTATCACTTTGCATGGTGCTATCATTCAGTTTGATAGAGGCAAAGTCTTTCATATTAGGAAAAGCTGGCCGTTTAGAGCTGCTGCGTCTTGAGTTTTCGATGAAGACTACGTCTCTAGATCTGATAATAGCCTTTGGTTTTTCTGGATCGATCAATCGGTAAGCTTTAGATTCTTCTGAGTATCCAACAAAGATTAGTGATCTACTTTTGACATGCAGCTTTTTACGTTGCACTTTTGGAATGTGTGCAAAGGCTTGGCAACCAAAGACACGCAAATGTGACAAATCTACCTTCTTGCCGCTCCAAACTTCTTCCGGCGTTTTGTCCCCTGGCAGGGCTCCATGGGGCGATCTATTTTTTAAATACACTGCAGTATTGGCTGCTTCTGCCCAGTATTGCTCAGGCAGGTTGGCATCTTCTCGAAGACATCTCATTTTTTCAACTATGGATCTATTGGTTCGTTCTGCGACACCATTTTGTTCAGGGGTGTGCGGAATCGATAGCTGGTGCAGAATGCCATGTTCTTTTAAATGTCTCTGCACGATGTCATTGATATATTCTCTGCCATTATCTGATCTGATTATTTTGATCGTCTTGTCTGATTGATTTTCGGCAAACGCGTGGAACTGCTTAAATGCATCTGGCACTTCACTTTTAGCTCGTAAAAAATAAGGGAAAATCTTTCTTAAGTAGTCATCAACGAAAGTCAAAATATACTTCTTACCATTCAATGAAGCGACATGCATAGGGCCACACAGATCTGTGTGAACAATTTCTAGCAAGTCCGTAGCTCGTGTACCTTTGATGTTCTTGCAAGTTTGGCGAGTCTGCTTGCCTTTCACACACGGGATGCAAACCGTTGCATTGTCACTGCTTTTGACACTATGGGAAATACCTGTTGCTAAGCCATTTAGTAATCGATTCATACCAAAATGACACAGGTGTCCGAGCCGCTTATGCCATATATCATGCGACAGGTTTGACACTGACACTAGAGCATCCACGCTCTTGATCGAATCTGAGGCACCGACCTCTTTTACACTTGTTTGCCGAGCTGGAGCTCCACTGTATTCCGCACTGTTATTGACAACTTGGATTTCCGCACTGTCATTAGCAACTGACCTTTGAACTTCAGCACTGAGGGTTTTGTGCTTCACTGGAGGTTGGTTTGCCATTGATGCGTTGAGACGATACAGTCCATTTGTGTTTGAAGCAGTGATGAGTGGTGCGCCTTCAACTAGCAAATCTTCTTCTAAGAAAATTTCACAACCATTTGACCTAAACAGTACTGCAAAACCTTTCTTTACGCATGAGTCAACAGACAACAAGTTGGTTGAGAGCTTAGGGACGTAAACGACATTCGAGATTGAGTTCACCGCACCGCTGTCTGGGGTTAAGTGGACATCTCCACAACCGGCACTTTTCAATTTCTCACCGTTGGCCATCGTCACTTCCAGGTTTGAGATGGTACTGCGAAAGTTACATAACCATGATTTGTTGTTGGTAATGTGTGCTGACGCACCTGAATCGATGTACCAATCATCGTCCTTGAACTTCGCACTAAGACAAGTTAAAAGAGAATAATTACTGTTCTTTTGATTTGAGAACCGCTTGTCTTGTTCTGCTGGCTTGCTAGAACTCATATTTCTGTCGGGTTTCCCTTCATTTCTTTCTGTTTTCGCCTCTCGCAACCAATGGCACTGGGATTTGAAACGGCCTCTTTTGTTGCAGTTAAAGCACTTGGCAGGGCCTTTGGGTTTAAAAGATGTTGATCTTGATTTGCCTGATGAGTAAAGGGCGAGCTCTTCATTCCCCGAATTCCGTTCAAAACCATTGATTAACCTTGACTTGATATTGTCGCTGGTTATTTTCGTACCGGAATTTTCAATAACCATAACCAATGGGTCAAACTCCGCTGGCAAACCGCTCAGCATAACGACTCCGATGAACTCGTCTTCCATTGGGGCGTTTATGTCACTCAATTTTTGGGATGTCGACATGATCTCATTGACATACTCTTCAATTGTCTGGTAGTTGTCTCTTCGGATAGAAAATAACTTACGGAGAAGCGACAGTCTTCTACTGAGTCCCAAATCCTCGTATGCTTTCGTCAAGCTGTCCCAGGCTGCTTTTGCTGTCTTGCAGTCCCTGACATGGGCGTACACGTTTGGTTTGATCATTAGGCAGATCTTTGCCAAGGCTTTAAGGTCTTTTTTGGTCTTAACAGCCTCGTCCGTCCGGTCATCTGTGCCGTATCCATTAACTGCTTCCCAGAGATCTTCATGGATTAGAAGCATTTTCATTGTAAACTTCCAGTTGGAAAAGTTCTCGCGTCCTAATAACTTCTCGACCGGCATCGTGTGATTCTTGTCCTCCATTCTTGATGATGACGGAGCGTGACAGAACACTACAACAGCAACATGATCTCACGCGACCACGTAGTATATGCGGTCGGAACGGGGCGATCACGAAAAATGCTAAAAATCACTCGCGATTATCATTCTGATCGATTAACATTAACACTCGCCTGGGTCTGGGCCCCATAACCTATTGTAATTTTGGAAAAGGCTTTTATTAACGTTTTAAAACACAAGTTACATTATACAGCATTCAGCAATGGCTGACACCTAGAATAGACGTAGGACGCAAGGTTACAAAGCTACTTGCATAGGCCGTAGATGGCAGCACTTGTAGCTATCTAGATTACGTACTACTAATATTTATGTACAACAATTTTTTTTGTTGAAGGTCAGACTCTCGGTTTCACCCACGAAGTGAAACATGAGATTAGAACTTCTGATGAAAACCCAATTTTTACAAAGAGTTATCGATACCCTCAAGTCCACAAACAGGAAGTTAGGGATCAAGTCAGTAAAATGTTAAAAGCTGGCATTATACGCCCATCACATTCTCGTTGGTCCACTCCAGTCTGGATAGTGCCTAAAAAGGCAGATGCATCTGGCAAAAGAAAGTGGCGTATCGTAATAGATTACCGAAAATTGAACGAAAAAACTATTGCGGACAAATACCCTATCCCAAATATTTCGGATTTGCTTGATAAGCTCGGAAAATGTAGATATTTCACGACCTTAGATCTTGCAAATGGTTTTCATCAAATACAGGTCCACCCAAATTCAATTTGCAAAACAGCTTTCAGTACCGAGAACGGTCATTTTGAATACCTCAGAATGACGTTTGGGTTACAGAACGCCCCTGCGACTTTTCAGCGAATGATGGATTCTGTGCTTGCTGGACTCCAAAATGACATATGCTTGGTCTACTTAGATGACATAATTATATTCAGTTCATCTTTGCAAGAGCATATTCGCAACCTCCGAAAAGTTTTCGAAAGACTCCGACGGTTTAACCACAAAATCCAAATTGACAAAAGTGAATTCTTGAAAAATGAAGTAGAGTACCTTGGTCATCTAATAACTAAGGAAGATGTGAAACCAAACCCAGATAAAATATCTGCCATCCAAAACTTTCCAATTCCAAAGACACCAACAGAAATTAAATCCTTTCTTGGTCTGATTGGGTACTTTCGCAAATTCATTAAAGATTTTTCCAAATTAACTAAGGTAGATGTCCCAATTACCGCCCATGTCCCAATTACCGCCCCCCTATTCATTTATTCTTTAAAATAAGCTCACACTAGCAGGGAAATTCAAGTGAATATAGAATAAGTGTTCTAAATAGGTCGGCTGAACTGGTGAAAAAGTTTGAAGTTGATAGGTGGCAGCACTGTGCCCTAAAAAAATCACGGAAGTGGACACCTGCCGAGCACCACCTGTTTCCGCTCATTTCTTAGCTGTCACGTTAAGAGACAAGTTAAGCAAATCACTCATTTTCTCTTATACGTTACATTGTTTTAATATGTTTGGTTGTTTCAGGGTTTAATTTAATGATTTTTCTGACTGAAAACAAGTTTGTTTTAAAAGGAACCTCAATTTTACTATTTATTTGTGATGTGGCGGGAATTGGGACATCAAAAGTCACTGCTGTCCCATTTACCGCCAGGGGTGGCGATAACTGGGACATGCGAAAATTCACGATGTCCCAATTATCGCCCCCATGCTTTTTCTTTTTGAATCTTTTGCGTTTTAGATTTTGTATAACGCTCTTACGTTAGAGAAATCATATTTGGAGTAGAGTTGATACATTTTTAGCATTGCATACATCGAAAAAAGGGATCGTAATCCAATAGGTAGTCGATTTGTTAGTAAAAAAATGCTTCCTGTTTCTAGGTTGTTTTATTTGCCGTGGGCCCTAACTCAATATACTTAAAATGTTGGAATAGTTGCTTGCAAATCTATCATTTTACATCATTTGAATCATTTAACGTTCTTTAAATTTTGATGAAGCAACATATTAAACTCTTGAATTGACATTCTATACCTCGGTTTAACATCAAAGAGTGTGTCAAATCAATATTTTCTATTGTTCGCTAAAACAATATTCCAGCTGACTTACCTATCTGTAAAAGTAACAGTCATTGCTGTTGTTGTTAAACAACAGTAAAAGTGTTTTTTGGATACGCTATTTTCGAAGGAGGGGGGTGGGGAGGGGGGAGGGGGAGTGGGGAGGGGGGGAGGGGGAGTGGGGAGGGGGAGTGGGGAGGGGGAGTGGGGAGGGGGAGTGGGGAGGGGGAGGGGGGCAACTTAATTTTCTTTTACGGCACACCCCATCTTGTGATACATCGTTTGAAATGACTTTATATTCTAAGACTTTTGGCGTAAGCAACAGCTTGGTAGCGATTTTGGTTTTCGATATATCGAAGGTTAAAGTTCGATATGGATCCATTTTCAAAACATCATTACTTCAATTTGAGGTATCGGAATTTAAAAAACTGGGAGTCTAAAATACTCCAAAAAGCAAGCCCTTTTGAGAAAAAAATAAGGCTGTGACTCAAATTTAGTCAAAATTAGGATTTAGCGCTCTTGAAAATTTTTAACGCTTATTTTTCCCCCTAGGGAGGCTATCAGAAAAATTCCGTCAGAAGATCCCTATTCTGTGATACAGAACATACCAAAATTAGCATTTGGCGAAAACCTGAGGCCGATATCATTTTCCACATTCGAGATATCGAATTTTGTAAATCGACATTTGACATTCGATATCTCGAATATGAAAAACGATATGGACCTCCGGTTTGCGCCAAAATGCTCAGTTTATTACGCCTTTTTGATTGATGTATCACTTAATAGGGGTCGTCTCTCGGAATTTTTCTGATAGCCCCCCGTGGGGGCCAAAAACGTTAAAAATGTTTGGGGGCTTTAAAACCAAATTTGGACTAAATTTTTGTTAAAATTGAATTTTTTTCTGAAAAGGACTTGCTCTTTAGAGTATTTTAGACTCCCTGTTTTTAAAATTCCGACTTTTCAAAGAGGAGTAATGATTTTTTGAAAATGGGCCCAAATCGAAATTCGACCTTCGATATATCGAAAACGAAAAACGATATCGACCTCCGGTTTGCACCAAAAGTCTTGGAATTTTACCTTCTTTTCGAATATTAAATAAAAAATTGGGGTCCCTATTTGAAGTATTGGATTTAGGGAGGTCCTGCCCCCACTGGGGGCCCCTTAGAGAGGGCCCTCAAATCGGTGACCCCCTTAAAAGATGCCCCCTCAAAATAATCCAACACGTGTTTCAGCGTTTTTTGAAATTCGGAGCTGTTCGCGAGGTATTCGGCCTGGCTCCTTTTTAATTGACACCCTGTATAATTATTGTTTAGCCGACGTGGTTAGTTCATTTTAAGTCATTTACGTCCTTCTTTGTACTTAATTCCTCCTCAGGATTTAAAATTATATTCAGTAAGGCAAAAATGTTAAGTTCCTCTTTTAAAGTCTAGTGTAAAAATTTAAGTCCTTTTTTAGGTTGCCTTTGACATTACACATTTTTTTTTAGTTTTCAAAACAAGTACTTGAGCGCCTTCCTATCCTTCTTTTGTAGTCATTTTTATTAGTCGTGTGGACAATTTTGCCTCTAAAGTGAACATTGTTTTTGTTTTCTTTGTTGCCTTTTACTTAATCATTAACTAACATAAAGTTCTATAACTCTTTTTTCATTTGAGTGCATTCAAAATTTGACTGAAGTTGCTAATTTTTATCGGTGGCTTAGCGTGCGATTTGGCAACGTTGCATTTTTCCCATTCAAACCCATGCAGTAGGTCGAATGCGAAGGTGTTCACCGAACACCCAGTATTTCGATCTTTTTCATTAGTTTAAATGGACAAACTGCAATGTTGCGAAATTGCACGCTACGGCACTAAATTGGATCGGTCAATGACTGAAACCTACAAATTTTAGAAAATATTTAACTTAAAGTTACTCAATTTTACTCAATTTTCTTTGTAACTAGTAGTTATACTTATTAAATATCTGTTATCTTCACTTTCTGCGTCTTAAATCATTATAATTTCATTATTTCCTGACAATAAACACGATAGTTTGAATGAAAAGCCCGTAAAAATATGCAGGGCGGTAATTGGGACAACTGGGGTGGCGGTAATTGGGACAAAGCCACTTTTGGGGGGCCGGTAATTGGGACATGGGTCATTTTTTCGAGTTTTATTAATAATTTTTTTTCCTGATTGATTACGCCAACTTTATATTTTTTTCATAAAACTAGATAGTATTTGAGAGGCCCTAGTGAAAACCGATCATAGATTTGATAAAAATTAACATTTTTACAGGCATTTTACGGCAATTTTTTCTTAAGGGGGGCGGTAATTGGGACATCTACCTTAAATTTCTCACTGTTTGTTTAAAAAAGGATGCGAAAATTCCGCATGAAAATCCAAAATTCATCGCCCAATTTCAACAATGTCGCGATCTTTTGTGCAATGATCCAATCCTTCAATACCCCGATTTTTCTCAAGAATTCATTTTAACAACGGATGCTTCAAACTTTGCGCTAGGAGCCGTCCTTTCCCAAGGTAAAGTGGGTCAAGACCTCCCTGTGTGTTACGCATCAAGGACTCTCAATGATGCAGAAACTAGATATTCTACAATTGAGAAAGAATTGTTAGCCATAGTCTGGGCAACAAAAACTTTCCGTCCCTACCTTTTTGGCCGCAAATTCAAAATCTTAACGGACCATCGCCCATTAACGTGGCTTTTTTCTCTAAAGAATCCAGAGTCAAAGCTGGCAAGATGGCGAATAAAATTAGAGGAGTATGATTATTCAATTGAATATAAACCTGGAAAGAAAAGCCTGAATTGTGATGCCCTTTCTAGAATCCAACTCCATTTCTATACCTTAATCCCCGATAATTTAGATTGTGAACGAATATTAGACATAAATGAACGAGAAGGTTTGCTAAATTTCACCGAGTCTCAAGACGCAGAGTCTTCAACCGTAAACTTGGATGAAAATGAAACCCAAGACGAACCAGTCCCTGGCCCTTCTCAAGAAAATTCCAATAATAGTGACACAGTGCACTCCCAAGAAGAAAACCCAATTCAAGAAATTTCCATCACCGAGCAAGCCTTAAATTACACAAAAAATCAGATAAGCTTTAGGCAACACGAAATGCCGTCAGAAATAAAAGCACAAACGCTTTTTCCACACACTCGTAATGAAAAAACACGCCTGTGGATAACTCTAAACCTTCAAAATTTAGAAATAGATTTGACCAAAATATTTCGGGAAAAAATTAACCCAAATTTTAAATATCGACTTCATTTCTTTCCTGATGATTTATACTCAAAGGTCACTCCTATAATCCAAAAACATTTCCAAAAATTTTAAAATTTTGGAGAAGACAAATAGATTTCTTGAGGATGTCGAAACCGACGAAGCTCAACTTCTCACGATAAAAAATTACCACGAGGGGAAAAGTAACCACCGTGGAATTATCGAAACTGAGCACCACCTTCAGAGAAAATTCTATTGGCCGAATATGAGAAATATCATTCAAACCTTTTTGGCTAATTGTGAGATATGTAACAAGGCAAAGTATGATAGGAACCCTTACAAACTTCAATTTGGAAAAACTCCAACTCCAATGAAACCATTTGAAATACTGCATATCGATCTTTTCCAAATCGAGAAACAGGAATTTTTGACCCTCACAGACGCATTTTCTAAGTATAGCCAAGCATATCCCGTGGATGCAAAGCAGGGGATAGAAGTCTTAAAACAACTTCTCGTTTATTGTAATCATCATGGGTGTCCTAAGAAATTAATAACGGACAAGGGTTCAGAATTCGAAAATAAACTGCTGAAAGACTTCTGTGCTACTCATAATATCGAATTTCACGTAATCAGCTCAGATCATCCGAATTCTAATGGATTTGTTGAGAGGTTCCACTCATCGCTCATCGAACATATAAAACTTTTCAAACTTGAGCCAAAATTCCAGAAGGACCCAATCCAAATGTTGATCCTTTATGGTCTAGCTGCTTATAATAATTCCATTGTTGCCGCAACTAAGTTAACTCCCCACGAAATAGTCACTGGCCACTTAGAAACAGAAAAATTCTTAGATTCAGCTGATACTCCCACAACTCAAGCCTATCCCTAGTAGCAAAAATACATATGAAATACATGTATTAAATACAATATTTGATACGTATTTAATGGTCTCAAATGGTGTGTAAATACCGTATTAAATACTAGTTTGTCCATATCCTACCCCGTATTTAATACGTATTTTATGGGCTAAAAAATACACATAAAATAGCATATTTTATACGTATCAAATATCGTATTTAATAGGTATTTTTTGGGCTAAAAAATACACATAAAATACCTTATTTTATATGTGTCAGATATCATATCAGAACGCAATAGGAATATTTTAAACAATAAGCGGATTTAATCTTGAGGCTTGAGAGGAGAAGCGATCATGAAGTAAGACTCTATGGAGGCGTCACTTCCTTTATGGGCAACGAACACACCACTAGAAGAAGGCCGACTCCCGTGTTACCAACCGTTGACAAGGTTTTGCCCGCGATCGTAGCACGCCGCTTTCGGTCACGGGAACATCGAGAACTAAACGCGTCGGTCAGCGGCCAGGGGGGTAGGCTGTATGACGGGTTACGGGTTTTCCCCTTTCCGGGGCCAGTGGGACTTTGTTTTTTTCAGCCCGTATTCAGCACAAGTGACTGTCAGGCAGTCTCGCTCTTACTTTCAGAACTCCAAAAGAAAATTTGTCTCGTCAAAGCAATTTTTCCTCCTAACTTGAAAAGAAAAAGGCCCCATTTCAAGACGAGGAAGGGAATAACTGCTAAGAAAACAGGAATTGTTTGCTGGAGCACTTTCGGTGAAAAAAGAGCGATTCCGGACAGTATCAATTGTGCTGAGTACTTGGGCTGAAAAATGAAAAATTAATTAGACAATGTTGCTTCCTTCCTTAGTGGAACTTCATTCAGCGATAAATCAATAAGGGCAGGTAATTATGTACTTTTCCCATTCCCAACACTCAAATAGCGCTGTCCGCGCCACTTGCCGCAACATTCGGGAGTCATCGCGGCTCTCGCCGGGGACACAGCGTCAGCGCGATCTATCGGAATACAGCGCAGGCGCGGTCGCATTTTCCATCGTGACAACGGGTGCACAACCGCACCGTTAGATGGCGCGCGCTCCATCGCGCATAAAATACATTCATTTATCCTCTTCTTTATTATTGTATTCACCTTTTTTCTTTGTTCTTTCTTTTTAAGCGTCTTGAACGCATTTAGTTCCACTTATAAACTTACTCATATTAATATTATCTATAATTTAATTACCTTCAAAATCCATTCTAAATCTCAACTTCGCGCAAATGCAAGCCATTTTCCTTTTAGTGGTATCCCCTCTGGAGCCCTATCCAATTTACATGATTGTCTATACGTTCATACAGATCGTGACAGTTGCTAAATGTCGTTCGACTAATACGAGGCATCGATTAGTTCGCCCTATTTTTTGTATGCAAACCAAACCGTCTTTTTCAAGACTCATCGCCAGTAAGTATTCGTAGTAAAGTGCAGAAGTGTCTTGCCTGCATCTTTTCTCTTGCCCTCTCTTTCTTCTCTAAACTAAAAACTTCTTCTTTAAAATAAATCTTTTCTCATTTTCCTACTAAATAATCACTTGATAAAAATCGTAGAGTCTTGCCTACGTCTTTTCCCTTTCTTTCGTTAAATAAACTAATAATAAATCGATAATTCGTCTTTTGCCTTTAATATTCAAACATCTAAAATTTTCCCTATTTAATCCTTAATAAATCATCGATGAATAACATTTCTTTTCGATATTAATAATAGTTTTCAATTGCCACTCTTAAAAATAAATACTTTCTTCGTTCTAACTTAAAACATTCTTAAAATCCTTTTAATAGATAACTAAACATTCGGCTAAATTCAAAATTTCTATTTTTCTCATGTCATTAACAATTTTTTCTTTTCAGGTCGTGGATCTCGTGGCTCGTGATCCACGAATGCCCTAAGTCCGAGTGCTTAGGACGACCCTCCTTTCAAAACAATAAAATATTATTGATCGGAATATTATCTACATAGTCTTTGACTTTTCGTTTATAATATTTTGCGATTCCTTTTTTGCTATTTCACTTGTGAACGCTACAAGCGCTACTCATAATAAGTGGTGGAGCCATGCATTTTTAACGGCAAATCAACCTAAGGCATTATTCAAGACAAATGTTTGACTTCTTCTACCTTCTCAAAGCAAATTTTCAGTTGTGTGACTGCCATCCAACAGAACTGAAGCCTGCTTAAATTTTGATTTGAATTAAAGGCAATTTTTCGGATACAAGTTCATTCCAAATTACTTATTCATGACACAAAAATATTTTACTGCTGTAAATATGCTTATGCAGACAAGGAAAAAGAAAAATAAGGTCAAGACTTGCTGGCCCGATGCATAAGGCTCAGTGAAGAGCTAGGGACAGGTAGCGGAAATGGGCAATTCTTCATTAACGAACGCAGTGAAGAAAATAAAAGTTTAAAATAACAGATTTCAAACTTTTCGACGGAATACCATTAGGGTGTGGGCAGAAAACCATTCTTCAAAAATGGCTCAGAGGGGGATATTTGCAGAGCTTTTAGATAAAGGGTGGGGGGTGTGATCCAGTTAAAATAGGACAAAGTAAGCGAAAAGTTGATTGCAAGAAATTTAATGAAAAACTGATGATATCAATAGACTAACCTTGAAAATTATGAAATTACATTACCTGACAAAAGACTAGATGATTACATTTGTATTTATCAATAAAGACTACAAATTAGTAAATACTGACAGTTAAATTATTTGACAGTAGCGAACATTTCTGACATTTATTCATAATAAATTTGAAACACAAATCACAGATACAATACACTACCTAAGAAAGTTTACAAAATACTTCCCATCATTGGAACAGTTGTCAAAACAATAGAGAATCAAACGATTAAATGATTGCAAGACACATGCTTTTTATTTGATATTGATAGATTAAACTTTAATTAATATATATTAATTAACAGCTGATCAGAAGGAGAGGAAAATATGACCCCATATAAAATCGCTTCCGAAGTTAATACCAAGTCCTCTTGATTGTCAATCTTGAATAAAACTTCTTTTTAGAAAAGATGCATCAGAAAATGTTATTTTTCTAGACCAAGTGCACAGTCTGCTCAACAGCCATCAGACAGAAACCTATTGTAGACAAACAGAAAACATCACAATTTACAGTAGGTTATGAAAGGAACTTATTCACTATTAATCACTAGGTGCTTTTGAAAACCAGTGGTAATTATTCTAAGAACACTGAACAGTATCAAAATTAAAAGCATTTGTTGGCCGTTCATTATCAATCCCAAGGAAGGTGTGTAGAGGCCGTTTCAGATAGCTTCGGGTCTGACAGCTCTCTGTTTACATGCGCGGAATCCAGTGTTACCATCCGCGTGAAAGCATCGACCCCGCTCACTGCGCGAAACATCAGAACTTTTTGCTGCGTGATCGGCATAATAGACTCGGTTAACTATCGTAATTAGTGAATAATGAAAGATTTACTATTCATGATGACTATCCGAATCTATTAAACGGCAAGAAGCTCCAGTTTTTCGCGCAGTGAGCGGGGCCAAAGTTTTCACGCGGATGGTAACCTTGTAACGAGCCTGCGCGGAAGACGTAAAATCGTCCGTCCACGCATGTAAACAAAGAACTGTCAGAACCGAAGGTATCTGAAACGGCCTCTACTAGAAAATAATACATACTGAAACTTGAGCATATGTATTCACTGCTTAAGATATACCTATGCTTTCATTAACCATTGGCTAGCGAGAACAATAGGTATTTGGCACTAGCGCCGGATTTCGCCAGTACATCTAGTAGAAAAAAGTAGGTCTTGAGCAGAAACATTTTAAGTATACGGTTCTGACGAGTAGCGGACAGCTGTGCCTGCTTCCGAAATGCTTCAAAACGCATTGGTGAGCGGTTGGTCAGAGCCAAGTTTTGAATTGTTGCTATCTTTCACCAATGTGCTTTGATGAAATATGGAAGCTGGCACCAATACTTGTCAGAACCCAAAACGCAAACTGCTTCTGCTCTTACAAAAATAAGATCATCTTTACCTACCTAATTCTCAGCATAGATAACGCTGCTATTTAACGACCTCGCTTCTGTCCGGAACAATTCAACATCCATTGCTTCTTCCATTGTTTGTGGTGCTGAAAACAGAACAAGACATTAGTCAATGGGGAAAGATTGTATATCAACACTACTTCTACAAAATAAACAAATGTGTTTTTTGGTTGAGTAAAGAAGTACCACTTTCAGCATTGGTTGTTAACTTTCTCAGTAAGTGACATAGGTAGACGCAGAGTAGAAAAAACATACGACCCAGAATAATAACCTTCATGCCAGAAATTAACGGACAGCAGTTTTCATTACATTGAAACGGAAACGCGCAGCATTTCTAAATCTTATATTCGTTTCTTCTGGCCCAAACTACTATGCTGGTAGAGCTCGTTTCAGAAGTGTAGGCGCACCTAGACCATAATCTTCTGTGAATTTATTAATTTCCATTCCTTCAAGTCAAGACAAAACTTGCCTTTGACTTTGAACTTTTGATTTCAAAGCGTTCCTAAATAAAAAGCCAATGTTTAGATTAATTTTCAGCAATTTCTATTTTGTAATAAGAAAATTAAAATTGAAAAATGCCAAAGATTATCAGTCTAGGACTTGTGAAACGACATCTACTATGAAATTTGTGGCATAGGAGGAAAGGAACTTTTCCTTAGTATTTGTGTATGCCGCGAAACAGCAGGGTACAAGGTACTTTGCGCTGCACCGAACACTCCAAGAAGCCTCTCATTTACATGAAGCCCAGCTTGGTCAATCCTTCACAATTTTTTTGAAGTTTCAAAAGTTGATGGATGGAAGACAACTGATAGTTGGGTGACTTTGAACAAAAAATACCTACTTGACTTCAGCAGCTGCCATTTTCTCTAAAAATTGCGACTGTGTCAAAAAAATACGAATGCATTAAACGATGCATTAAGTTGACGCGATAGTTCATAGAGAGAGATAGTACTTTTGCTTCCACCTCTTGAACACACGAGATAAGATTAACCATTAATTTTTTTCATCAAAACTTTCTTCTCGAACGCGGAGAGGAAGTGCATACTGATAACAAAGTACCTGGTGTAATGTAGGTGACTGAGGCAGCAACAGGAAAGCCAGGCTGTGAAGTCTATGGGTAGGCAGTGATCAGAGCAAATCCTTCTGTACTTTTTTGAAAAAGAAGCGGTGTTTCTTCTTTGCTACAAACGTCACTGGGGTATCCAAACTTTGCCCATTTTTGAGATCTGCAAAAAAAAAGATAATGAAATGGAGATGTGCAAATTAGTGACATAAATAATGGAAAAAATGGAATAAAGGAATAAAGGACTCATGAAGGAAATGAAACTCAGAGAGAAAAAGTAAAGTTTAGTGCTTATTAGGCCATAGCATAAAAATTCATCGATGAGCGGTTGGTTAGCAAAGAGTTAGGACTCACAGTTTACCAACCGCTCCCAGACGCGTATTAGACGTAGGAACTCTTATTTGTCAGCACCTGATGCTCAGAAGATGTCAGCTTTACACCTTCTGGCAACACTCTCAACATAGCTCACTCTGAATTATTCAGAAAGATTGAACAATGCATTTGCAGTGGCTCTTATGAAAGCATCATCTACATTCTACTACGAACTAAATGGCACTGTTAGCAGTTAGAAGCTGACATTTTCACAAGAGTCAAAGAACCGTCGAGACTAAATGTTCTGAACCTATCAGCGCAGGTTTTTTTTCCAACCACACCAAACGATCAAGAACTTTTAAATATGCACAAAAAATCCAGCAATCCATCGAAGGGTTTATGGCAATATCCGTTCAATTTGAAGAGATAGGAAAATTGCCCTAAGTAAACAAAACTGTAAATATAGAAGCCCATCCAATCAGACTGCTTCAGAAGCCACTGGATCCATGGTCATGGTCATCAGATGAAGTCGATCTAGGAGCCATCACTGCCATCAGAATTAGGAGTCTGTTTGATTTCGATCCAACACAAGCATCAATTGATAGATGAAGCATAAGATCGGAAAATAAACTCCATAGTTTGATCATTTCCTCAGACGTTTGGCAAGATATACATGAAGCTTATACAAAGGAGCTTAAATGCATCGTAGAGAGACTTGCTCTCCTCACTTGATGTTTCATGAATGTCTGCAAAGACCTCCATCACTGAATCAAAACGGATAAATTGAGCTAAGAGAGGGATGTTGAAACGGGAATTGATAGCTGTCTAAATCTGAGAAAATAGAGACCGACCTGGAAAAATCAAAATCTAGACTGGAAGACAAATAAAATCACAGTATATAAATGAGAAGATGGAAAAAAGCAACTTACCAGAATAAATTTAGAATTTCCTGTGATTCATAGACGTTCTATGAGTCCACTTACGCCATCATTAAAATCAAATACTTATTAGAGAGTAACTTCACTTCCATTCCGAATTAGGTCGACAATAACTTTAGTATCAAATCACGAAGAAATAGTTGGACACCGAGAGCATTCCAAGCAGGTTAAAAGCATGAACAAAACCCAAAAAGTTAAAAATTCAACTTGAAAAAAAAGAGTAAACAATGAAGAAGATGGCGAATGGCGATTCAAAAAGTCAGTTACAAGTCCCCTGCCAATGCAAAGATTATTTACGCTCGAAAATAGTCTTTGACCAGTACTGCAACAGTGGCGCGCCACGTTTGCGTCACGGCCATATTGCGCAACTTCCTATCCCCGATTCTCCATTTACAGTCGACCCCCCCTCAGTGTTGCCAGGTTTGGACGGGGTGGAATAGCCACGCGTGGACAGTTTTCGAGTTGATTACTAGCCACGCTGTGGATAGGGATGGGAGGATGCGGGAGGAGCCGCAACCGCGATAACGGGAGCGTGGCTAAATTCTCATCAAAATAGTCCACGCGCGGTCGAATCTAGCCACTATTAGCAACTCTGCCCTCCTGTTTATGGACGTCAATGCGCGTGCGCCGCGTCCTGCGAGAACACGCGTGAACCGTCATCAGATGTCTCCGTTATCACGAGACAACATATAATCTAAAGGTCATATTTACGTAAGCGCAGTGATACATAGTAACACCAAGGGATATCTAGTTGTTCGACACCCGACTGAAAGCCTTTCAAATGGAAAACGTACACAAATGCGAGATTTTCAGTTTTGAGGGCAAACTTAACCTATTTAAATATATTGAATGTTTATGAATTTTACATGTATGAACAGACTTTTAGTTCTCAAACATTTAATTATAGTTAAAAAACAGAAAAAATACGATGAAAAAGGCACAGGTACAAGAAACAGAGCGAATCAATGCGCACTGGTGGGCGGCGCGCTCTATTGGACGGCGGCGGAACTACGAAGTCAGCGCTGACTACGCTACGGAGTGGATTCTATAATAGGCGGAGTCTGCGCGGCAAAGAGGACTGACGAGTTCGCGCCACGTCGACTGTTGCTCGCATTCCTACACTCGCTCTCTGTTTATTCTGCCTGCTTTCATTCTTTCCTTTTCTTTTAAAAGTGTATTTAATATCTGCATTTAATACGTATTTTATGGGCAAAAAAATACATATTTACTGACGTACTAAATACATGTATAAATTTTTATATTTTATACATGATTTAATTCATATTTACTGACGTATTACATACAGGTAATTAATACGTATTTTATGGGCTAAAAAATGCATATTTACTTACGTATTTGATACAAGTATTTAATATCATATTTAATACACGAATCATGAATTAAATATGTATTAAGTCACGTATAAAATATAGTATTTAATATTTATATTTGATACACGTATTTTTGCTGCTAGGGGGAGTATTGTAGAAAATTGTACGATCTCATTCACCATCGTTTAGAAGCAAGTAAGATTAGTTATATCAGTAAAGCCAATCAGAAACGACAAACGGCTCCCGAAAAACCTCAGCCCGAAATCGTTCTCCAAAAACTCACCCGAGGTAGAACCAAAACTCAACCTCGCTTCGTTCAAAAGAAAGTCCAGAATCAAGTAGACCCTAAGACATTAATTTTGAAAAATCCTGGAAACCCTTCTGGGATAAAAAATAAGGTTGGACCAATTAAAAAGGTTACCCAAAAACTTTGAATCTGTTGCAGATGCAGCTGCACAATCTGCCTCTCAGACTCAGAATTCGTCTTCCGAAACCTGACCAACCAAATTACAATCTTGCCTGTAAAACTAGGCCAAGCTTATTTGGAGAACGTTGATTATCCATTAATTCACTTCATTGATATCGGACCTTTGTCAAAATCTTATCAGTCTTTGTCTCTACACCTGGATAATTTTTTGAAAAATATTAAGACCTATCATTCTAACCTTCATTGAAGTAACGATAGATCTGATCGACCCAATTTTCTTAATGAGGCAGACGATTTTATAGGGAATTTGAAAATAATCGATTCAAAAATCGAGGAGAAACTTTTATTCCTTAACCCAGCAAAGCGCAAACGATCATCTTCGTCTTGGGAACTGGAATAAAATTCATAACCGGCAACCTAAATGCAGATGATGGTGAACGCTATGATAAAGCCCTTCAGGCCATCCAAGAAGGTCAAATCATTCTAGAAAATCAAGTGCAATCCCAGTACTCTCTTGCTACTCAAACAGTTGAACAGTTTAAAACAAATCTTGCAGAAATTGACTCAAATGAAAAAATACTTAAGTCAAAAATTGATGAGTTTGCTTCTGCTTTATTGAATAGTACAAATTTTAATTCATTAGAAACACAAATCGCACAAACGTTGAGGACATTTTCTCTTAGTTACTCTGTTTTGCTTTATTTTCTCACCGAAATCGAAGACTCGATTGCGTTTTGCTATGCTCACGTTTTACACCCTAGTATTATCTCACCCAAAGTTTTATTGATGGAATTGTTACAAATCCAACAGAATTTTAATGTGACTTTTCCTCTGCCTTTAACCGAGGAAAATTTATTAAGTTTAGGAAAATCTATTTCTGTAAATTGTCAGAGAGAGACCTCTCTATTGATATATACCTAACTTGATAATTCCATTGAACGATAAGGAAATGTATAATTATTATTCTCTCCATTCAGTCCCCATGTTTGTAAGATCAGAACAAGTTCTTTTTCAGCCGCAGCATCAATATATAATCCAGCATCGGGAAACAACTCTCAGCTCCAACACGGAATGTATTTATCTACGGAATGCCATGTACCAATGCTCCAATGCTCCGTTCCATCCGGCAACTATGTGCGAAATCGAAACTCTGAGTATTGGCAGTATCGAAAAGTGCCCAAAGGTTAACCAAGCAAAAAATCCTGCAATTACTCAAATACCATTTGCTCACAGTTACCTAATCTCTATCGACATACCAACAAAAATCTCAGTCGAATGCAAAAATAACAAAGAAATAATGTATATAGTAGGAAATTATTACCTAGAACCTATAAATTGTACAATTTATTTTAATGGTACAAAATTAGCCTCCCCAATCTCCTCTAGATCATACATACCTGTATTTATACCTTCTGAATTAATTTTAATAAGGAGTCAAATTACTGTGACACATTATTCACTATCAAATCTTACAGCTCACTTTGAACCAAACGGATTATTTCCATCCATGTGGTATAAAATCATTTCAGATCGTACGCAGACTTTGGACGGCGTAACATATACATTCTTTGTCATAGTACTCCTTTTTATCTTACTAGGTGGAATGTTGTGGTACCACCGGTTCAGCACGAGCCCGGCGCACAGTGCCTCATCTCCAGTTGTGATGTATGCACCACAAAGTGTTGAGCCCTGTCTCATCAAACCAACAGAAGTTCTGTCATTTAATGAGACTCCTGCTCAAACCGAAAAATGGCGATATCCCGGCAACTTGCCGATCCGATACGATTTTTCGAACTAGGCATGGAGGAGTTATATCATGTGTACTCATATGCACCTCTTATTACTAATTAATATTGTGTTGCTCGATACTTCTCACATTATAGATCACTTCGACCCCCCAGTTGGGCACTCCGATGATCGAGCAGAGCTCATCACAAAAACTGATCAACGATTCATTCTCTTACATCGCGTATTGAGGATCACAGTCCTTATTTCCTTAGGAGCTGTCTCTCTCAAACTGGAACTTAAATCATTTTTATACATTTTCTTATTTTTCTAACTTCAAGTTGTCTATTTTACTTCGTTATTGTTTTTCGTCTCTAAAGTGTTTTATTAAATTATTTTATCCGATTTCTGATCAAAAAAACTATTATTATTTATTGCAAATAGTCGACATTTTATTTGCAAATTATAAATAAAAGAACGAGCCTTGTTCTTTTATAAAACTCGCGCGAGTGAGCATATGACTGAATCATTTTTCCCTTTTATTCTTTTAGATATTTTCTGAAAAAACCTAATTTTTTGAGGGATAGGGGATTTTGGAAAAAAATTGAATTGGCCTTTGTGGCCACCCTATTGAAAATTTGTCAAATATCTTGCAAGATTCTGAAACAACAGATCAAGACCTTTTGATTGTGCCACATGTTCCATTAAAGTAAAAAATGAAGGTGTTTCCCTTTAAATCCAAATTTTGGGGCTTTAATGGCAGAATTGGTTCGATTCCATGGTTTGAGCCGTTGCAGCCACCACATTTGGATTTAACGGAATACACCTTAATTTTTTACTTTAATGAAACATGTGGCACATCATTTGAAAGGTCTTGATCTGTTCTTTCAGAATCTTTCAAGTTATTTGAAAAATTCTCAACAGGGTGGCCACAAGGGCCCATTCAATTTTTTCAAAACTCCCCCATAACTCAAAAAATTAGGGTTTTCCGGAAAATATTTACACATCAAAAATGTCGGCAATTGTTTCTCTTTAAAGGGTATGATCTATCATTACACCCGCGTAGGAGGCTTTTTGGAGAAAACTTGAAATCTGTGTTTGAACCCCAAAATACGCCCCAAGGGGCTGTCGGGGGCTTCTGAAAATATCAATAATGAAACATTTGGGGTCAATTCCCTGTCTGACTGTTTTGTTTCAAAGCTTTACAATCAGCCGTTCGTGAGAAAAATGCCTAATATGGGTGCAGATGGGTAAATGTTATGCATTTACCTCTCCAAACCACATATAATTAAGAAATATTATTTCATGGATAGGTGTTCTTTAGAACATTATGAGGCATGATGAGAGCCTTTTACTTTATAATTATCATGATTGACTTAGTCGCAGCGGAGCAAGTATCGAAACAAAATACCTTGAAAATCTTCGTGCCATCGCAATTCTTTCTCAGTTTTTCTAATTTCATTAGAGTGAGAAAGTAAAAAACAAGCAGGGAAAATTCAAAAAGTTGGAAAAACGTGCCACTAAAGTCTGAACAGCTTTAATGCTTTTGCTAGCAATGATAATAATTAGACAGCATTCAACATGGAGCTGATCTCGAGAAAATTGAGTCCAAAGTTGAAGAGCTAGCATTTAAACAAAAAACTTGGAATTACTTACGTTTTGATTTCATTCAACTACCGTGTTGTGTTTTTGCATTTCAACACCGGAAAAGTGGAATTTACTATGTAGGAAAGGTACTTAATTTTTAGCGTTTAAAGTGACTTGGTTCCTTTATTCTTTTTTTGGCATAATCATGAAAAACGAAACTCTAAGAGAAACCAAACGGCAGAGTTGGTTTACACTGTTGATTATTTTAAAATCCGTTAATCCGGACTTAAGTCCGTTCCCAATTCTATAAAAGGAACCAAGTCGGAGTTGGTTCCTTACGTGACTCGGATTAAGGTTTAACCTAATCAGCCAAAGGAACCAAGTTCTCATTTTATTTCATCATATGGACAATGACATCAATGAGGCTCACTAGCTCACTTTTACCTGGAATTTTGACGGGAAATAGTTGTTATTACAGAAGAAGCACTTGTTGCTTCAAGATTCAGTATTGCTAGCTCTATCAATCAATAACTCAATTTTATCAAAAATGTCACTCGGTTCTTTTGTGACAAGTGCTGTCCAATTGAGCTTGTTTGGTGAGAAATTATGAAAAAAATAAATTTCGATCAGATGTATCAATAAGGAGATGAGTCAAAGGCGTTGTTTTTTTGTGTTTGTTTTTTGTTTCTTGTTTTTTGTTTTCAAAACTTTGGAGGGCTCTAGCTCAGAAGAGAAACATTTGCAGCACATACTCATGTAGGAAAATAAAGTCTTATATATATGTTTGTTGACCCCAAAAATACACTCCATAAGTTTGGCACTCAAGTTTTGAAACACCCTGTTCTTGATATTTTGCTCCCCCCCCCCCCCCCCCGCCCCTTCACAAAACACAACATCTTGACCATGCATATTTTTAAAATCACAGTTTGACTGTAGAGATATTTTCTCTCCCCCCCCCCCTTAACGAAAAAGGGGAGAATGGGTCACCTATCTCTGATGTTCGTCGTGCGCGTGCACAGATTGTTCGGCTTTTGGCTTTCTTTATAATGCGTTTTTTGGGTTTATTAGTGGATTTAATGACTATTTGATGCCGCCAATGTAATTTTCAGACAATTTTACATCAGAATCAAAACTCTATAGCACTGTAGCAAAAGTTTGCAACAAACCCATTGAAAGCTGAAAAGAGAAAATTATTTGATAAGGCTCGATCTTTTTTACCCACATAAACTAAAGACAATAGATATTTCTAAATCCCTCCACCTTTTAAACGGCTTGTTCAGGGATCAAACATGAGGTTGCGTTCTTTTGAAGTCAAAAAGTGTCATATTCGGAAAAGCCGTGATTCTAAATAATAAACAGTTTTTTTTATCTTTTTTTCCGTTTTAGGTGCTGTCAGCACTTATTGCGATTGTCACGATGTAGATACGTAATATGCATAAATGGAACACTTGCGAATTCATGAAACAATAATCCTTTAATATACAGAACTAACCATTTCAAGTGCCCTTTACACATCAAGCATTCTAGGGGTATAGATTAGTAGGTGTGGAGGTTTAAGAGGTTTGTGGATTTTAATTCCCCCTCTCCCCATTTATTTTCTTGAAAAGTATCGAAAGTTTACAGTTAAAACTATGCCATTATTCACTATAACGCATTGTCATATTATTTCTTTTTTTTCTGTTGCCGTCGGTCGATATCATTTTTCGTGTTGGAAAAGCAAAGTTCCATATGGACCTATAGTTTCCAAAATTTGAAGAAGCTTCCAGTGAAAAATTTTGTACACGAAACGAACTTTTTAGGATAGGTAAATAAGTTATTCCAGAGTCAATTCCATAGCCGCAGCGAGGAAGCTGTCCAGGGGTGGAAGACAAGTGACAGCCCCTCTCACTTTTTAGAGCAATTAATGCGAATTTTACCCCTCTGGCTCCCTGTGTTCTGGATTTTAAACACCTATTTTTCAACAAAACGCCCAAAATGTCCTCAAAAATCCCTTGATTCCATCGACGCTCATTGAGGGGCTTTCAATTTGCCGATCCCCCAGAATTTCAAATGATTCGATGCAAAGACCTGTTTAGTGTGACGTCATGAAAAAAATTGGTTCCAAACAAAGGCTCCGTCTCACTCGCTCTCGTGGGTTTTCCCATACGAAACACAGTCCAAATTTTCAAATACAAGTGCTAGTAAACAACACGTTCTTTACACGTTGTGTTTATCACACCATTGGGTTCCACGTCCCTTATAAAAATTTCCGATTGTTTCAAAAAATTTTCCGATTGGATATATATTCCCGCGCTTTATTTCCCATAGAAATAATCGAAATTCCATAGAGACAATCGGAATTCGTGTAGATTCAAGCGCGCTGACTACAGCAACGATAGGTCTCGTGATTGAAATAAGGCGAAATCATCTATGGTTCTATTCTTACAGTTTTAACAGCCACTTTTTTCTCAGTGATAAAATATGAGCCCGCTATCACAAACTTTTTGAAACATCGCGCATCGATGCACAATCACAGTTATATCGAAGAAAGTCCTATGTTTTGTCCTTGTCACACTCACAGTTTCTTAAGAGCACAAAATTCTAGGATAAAGGCTCATCAGCACCATCACGGCATGTGTTGTACCTCAAACAATAGCTTCGATACGAAGAGAAGTTAGAATGATTGAGTGGCATGCCGGTGATACTACCATAAGAGACCGTGAGTAAGACAAGGACAAAACGTAGAACGTCTTTCGGTATAACTGTGATTGTAAATTCGCTTGTGATCTTTTAGGAATTATGTTACAGTGAAAAGATACTTTAAGGCAAGTGGAATCTAATGGTGCAATAAAATTTGAGAAAACTGTTGGTTAACTAGCATGAATTTGCGTTCGAAAATTTGGATCTGGTGAATCCACGAGAGTGAGCGAGATAGAGCATTTGTTTGGAACTAATTCTGATCGTGACGTCATCACTAAACAGGTCTACTTAAGGATATGAATGAGCCTCTCTCTTTTCTATACCCCTCCCGCTCTTCATCAATACCTCGTCGCTTCTTATCGATGTACCCTCGTCAAACAGATTTTGACACTTTTACGATGCGTGTCCTGAACGCTTAATGCACTGTGAAGAAATCTTGAGACCGGTGGAGCCCAAAGGCGAGGGCCAAAGAGGGTTTCTGTGAAGGGTGTTTCCACCCCCCTCCTGCCTTGGAATTTCGACTCATAGGTTGGCACAAATGACTTAGGTTGCTGGACCTGTATGGAATTCTCGTTTGAAGGAATTCGACTTTGACGCTTAATAACTTATTGAAATTAACAGGAATACCAAAACTTTTACAATTTTAAGAAAATAGACGCCGAGGCCTCCTGGATTGCAGCAATAAATTAACGATTAATGAAACCAGTTTTAAGAAAATACGTTTTTAATTTTTCAAACCTTCCCGCCAAAGGTTTTGCCATAAGCAAGGCATTGGACTTATATATTAGATATGAAAATGAAAACAAGAAGCGCACCGTATATATACGGCACGCTTAACAATCTACAGACAGCCTATAAAAAATAAACTAGTTATCGATGTCATAGGCGAATCCAGCAAGCTGGCAACTGCGCATTACCCTCGTTTGAATGTATGATAAACAATCGATTCTTGAAGGGGCCATGGACCCATGTCTAATCGATTGTTTGCAATGCAATCAAATGGAATGAATACACTGTTGCCAGATTGCTGGATCCGCCTGTAATCGTTTTACTATTAAACCTTTAGAACCCTTTTAAAAATCAAAATAGGTGTAATCAAACCAAAAAATAGAATGGACGTGAAAAAGTAAAATTAAATAATAAAAAACAGAGTCGATCGATATTGGTTCAATGAATTTTCATGAGACTTTGCACTCACGATATATTACCAAAGAACTAAAATCTTTTACTCATTTAGTCACCATAAACAACCATTGAGACCGTTTCAAGAGGCAGTATAGGTGCTGTTGAGCAAAACTGAGGAAAATCAAGTAAATAAATTTATGAACATATAATATCCATAATAATTCAAGTATGACTCAATTAATTTTGATGAATACTGGCAAAATCAATCGACAGATAGCTTCCTAGAAAGTAAACCACTAATCGTTACACTACACTGAAAAAAAAGGATCTGTTGAATTTACATCCACTTCGGCTGTTAAAAATAGTTTGTAGAAATTACCACCCTCGCAGTCATTGCAACGACTCTCTGAAGTTGTTGTAACATCGTCGAAAGATGTCAATTTTACATCAGGCGTGGGACGTTAAGTCAACCGTTTTGTGGGTGAAATTACCGCAATTGGCGGTAAAATCAACATCAATGGCACGAAGTTAAATTAACCGACTCGTGCTGTTGCCATTACATTCAAAAATCCGTTCAACGTACCGTCAAAACGGTAAAAATGTCTTCGTAGATGGATGTTAAATTCACATTCTTCTCGATGTAAAATTTATATCCTTCGGTTATAAATTTTGCTCCTGAAGGCTGTCGCATTTACATCCTGAGGTTGTAAGAAATGCGAGGTAAATCAGTAGATTACTTAAACTCCAGATATGGCACAAGCTATCTCGCCAATATATGTTAAATTTCGTTGAGCGCCTTCATTTGTAAAAATCGAGTTAAAACACATACATTGGCCCACGGTTTGTTTACGATTCGGCGATCTAGTGAAGTGTGGGCGGGGTGGGGGTCGTGGGCCAGCCGACTGGCCCCACCCCACCCGCGCGTCTCTCGCTCGCCGAAACGTAAACAAACCGTGGGCCAGTGTATGTTGTGTTTTAGCAATGAAGGCGCTCAACAAGATTTTAGATGGTGCCTTATTATCTGGGTAACGTCCGAGGGAGAATGACACCCCTCCTGAGGTTGTCAAGACCGCGGCAAAGAAGGCTCGAGGCGCAAGCCAAGGGATTTCTAGCTATTCTGAGGCGGCCGCATCTCACCTAAGAGTGGCTATCACTAGTGATGGCCTATCGAAGGGGATGGGGCCAATCCAGCTTGGTCAACTGAAGGACGCTATCACAGGTGCGATTGCAGAGCTTCCAGATGGAGGACCAGTAATTCGCATCAGGGACAGCAGACTCAGAGACGGTGCGGTCATCTTTGACTGTGCCGATGAGGCGACTAGAGACTGGCTGTCACAGGCCACCTCTGCCCTCAAACCTTGGAAGGGAGCTCAGCTCAACGTTGTTGATGTGGGATCCCTTCCCAAGTACACCAAGGCAACGCTCTGGGTTCCCGGTTGCGATCGGGAACCAAAGTTTATCCTGGCACTTCTGCGAAAGCAGAATCCTGGCCTATCGACGGCAAGTTGGAGGACCTATGGTAAGGATGCTAAGCCCAATGGCTTCGTCCTGCCGGTGGCTCTAGACGACGAGTCCGTTCGGTTTATCAGGGCTGCGGGTATGAAGCTTTACTATGGGGCAACTCAGGTAGAGATTCGCTTATCCAAGGCCTAGATACCAGAAGGCCAAGCATCAGAAGTCAAATAGGGCTGGTGTCTTTATCGCCGGACCCAAGACTTATTGGTGCAAAAGTAACTGTCATAAACGGGCCTGTAGCATCACAATGAGCTGTAGGCTGGCGATATGGCAAACACTTACAATGCAAAGACATTTTATTGTGATTAAGTCTATCTTATATGTTGTCTTTCATAACTTAATGCTTTTTATATTTGTTTCAGGTGAGTACTCTGGCAATTTGTATTTTTCATTAAGACACACTCGTGAAGCTCTGGAATCGCTGGTTCTATCAAGCTTACTGGTGGAACCTGGGATAGCTGGAAGTGCGCGTGGGACCTTTACAGGAACTATTTATGTGCCTGAGGCTGCTATCCCAGGAACCTTGGAGGGATCTAGGCTAGCACCATGGCTGACGGACTAAATATCCTCCAAGGAAACCTACAACATTGTAAGGGTGCCACTGCTGTGGTACCGTGAATTATGGATGCGGGTAAGGTAAAAATTGCACTTATACAGGAGCCATGGGTGACCAGGAACGGAATAAGTGGACTTAGCAGGGTTTCGGGAGCGCTGTACAGTGACCCGAATGCTGAGGTACCAAGAGCGTGTATCTACTCAAGAGGCATTGAGGCGCTTATACTAAGTGCCTTCACCAACAGAGATCAGGTAGCGATTCTGGTAAAACATACCGTACAGGGAAAACAAGAGAGCATAGTCCTATGCTCCTCGTATTTCGCTGCCGCCCTTAACTAGGGCACTGGTGGAACACTGCAACAGAAACAACTTGGGACTAGTACTTGGCTGCGATGCAAACGCCCATCACACTTTGTGGGGTAGTACGGATTGCAATGCTAGAGGCTGGGCTCTGCTGGAGTTTCTGTCAGAGGTTGGGCTCGAAATCCTAAATGTAGGTAATAAACCAACCTTTGTCACCAGAGCTCGTAAAGAGGTACTTGATGTAACTCTGTGCACACGGAACCTGGTGGAATGGGTTAAAGACTGGAAAGTGGACGACGAACCAAGTTTATCGGATCATCGACACATACGATTTGGGCTGGCTACCGATGCACCGGACCGGACATCGTATAGGAACCCAAGGCGTACCGATTGGGCTTCTTACAGAGAGGAACTTTCTGGAAGACTTGTGGATCTGCCTGTCTTTAGTACCAGGGACAAAAACATGGACCTATATGTAGATCTCTTACAAAGGGCTATTGTTACATCCTATGAAAATAATTACCCTGTCAAAGAGGTGGGACAGGGTAAAACACCCTGGTGGAATCCAGCCTTGGAGAAAATCAGGGTGGAAACCAGGAGGTTACTCAATAGAGCCAATAAATCCGGGCGTACTCAAGACTGGGACTCCTATCGGGAGGCTCAAAAAGAGTACAAACAGATTATTCGGAAGTCGAAGAGAGAATCCTGGAGGGGCTATTGCGCATCAGTGGAAGGACTGTCAGCAGCCGCCAAACTGCGTAAAGCTCTTGAAAGGGACCCAAAAGCCAAATTAGGAGCGCTGGAGCTTCCGAACAGTGACTATACGGAAACCGAAGAGGAGACGCTCCGGACCCTTATGCAACAGCACTTTCCTGGCTGCAGGGTCTCTGAGGCGGAAGACCTGCCGGAGCATCGCCCTCAAAAGTCTATGAAGATGGACTGGGGGGTGGCCCGAAAGGTTGTAACTGTAGAGAAGGTAAAATGGGCGATAAATAATTTTGCCCCTTACAAATCTCCTGGAGTGGATGGCGTGTTTCCAGTGCTCTTTCAAAAGGGCCTCGACATGCTTGCCTCCCCACTCACAGCACTCTTCAGATCTTGCCTGGCGCTAGGTTATGTGCCTAGTGCCTGGAAATTTGCGAGAGTTGTCTTTATACCAAAGCCAGGGCGTAACTCCTATGTCCAGGCTAAGGCATTTAGACCAATTAGTCTTACATCATTTTTCCTAAAGATTTTGGAAAGACTAATAGATAAGCACATACGAGAAGGGGCTCTTGCCAAGAAGCCCCTTCATATTAATCAACATGCTTATCAAAAGGGCAAATCTGTGGAAACGGCTCTTCATCAACTTGTTCGCAGAGTCGAGACAGAGCTACACCACAAACAGTTTGCCCTTGGAAGCTTCATGGATATTGAAGGGGCCTTTGATAACACCAGTATTGGCTCCACCTGTGAAGCTGCCAAAGAGCGTGGCATTGACAAAACAACTTGTCGATGGATTCAAGCCATGCTTGAGGCGCGTATTGTGACAGCTACACTCAATGGGTGTACTGCCTCAGCCATAGTCGACAGAGGCTGCCCACAAGGTGGAGTCTTATCACCTCTACTGTGGTGTCTTGTAATAGACAGTCTCATTAAGATCTTGGTTGACAATGGTGTTTTTGCCCAAGGATACGCAGATGATGTGGTTGTCCTTGTGGTTGGAAAGGACCTTAACACTATATCGGATCTCATGCAGAGAGCCTTAAACATAGTGGATACATGGTGCCTTGAAAGAGAGCTAAGAGTAAATCCTGATAAGACGAAACTAGTTCTCTTCACTAGGAAATTGAAGATCGGAGATTTTAAATGTCCTTGTCTTCAAGGAACTAGGCTCCAACTCCATCCCTGGGTCAAGTATCTAGGAGTGATTCTGGACTCGAAACTAAGATGGAGAGAGCATTTGGATGTGCGTATAAGGAAAGCATGTGCAGTTTTCTGGGCATGTAGGAGAGCTTACGGACACAACTGGGGACTTGGACCGAAAGTCCTATTTTGGATCTATGTCTCTATAGTGCGCCCTAGCCTCACCTTTGCGTCATCAGTGTGGTGGATAGCACTAGAGACGGCCAAATCTCAGGCCGAACTAGGACGTCTAAAACGTATAGCCTGCCTCGCGATCACAGGAGCTCTGAAAAGTGCCCCTACGGCTGCACTCGAGGCTGTCCTCGGACTTCCACCTCTGCATCTAGTGGTGAAGGCTGAATCGGCAACGACAGCATATCGCCTGGCAAGCTGGGGCCTTTGGTCTGAAAGGCCCTACGGCCATTCGAAGATTCTAAACCAACTGCAGAGGATGGTCCCATCTAGCTTGATGAGGACTGACTACATGCAACCGGTCTATGACTTCGAAGGTCGTTTCTCAAAAGTCATTCCTGAAAGGAAGGACTTGAACACTACTGTCCCCAATTTGCTCAAGGATGGTCTAGTATGGTATACGGACGGGTCCAAGACGAGCAAGGGAACAGGAGCGGGGGTGTACGTGAGAAGGCCTAATGTTAGGCTATCATTCTCGCTGGGACACTCTGCAACTGTGTTTCAGGCTGAGGTCCTTGCTATTTTGGCCTGCGCACAGAAGAACACTGAAATGAACCTTAGGAAAAGGAACATCTTCATTTGTTCTGACAGCCGTGCGGCTCTAGGGGCCCTTAAGGGACCTAGATTCGCATCCGAACTAGTCTGGGAATGTAGGCAGGAGCTTAATGCTCTGGCCTTATCAAACAGGGTTACCCTTGTTTGGGTCCCAGGACATAGTGGAGTGGATGGGAACGAAAAGGCGGACGGTCTGGCCCGCAAGGGATCTCAGACGAGACCCATGGGACCGGAACCCTTCTTTGGAGTTCCCAAAGCTCTTGTCACCTCTGAAATCAGTAGCTGTCTTAAACAACAGCACCTAAAATACTGGAAGGAGGAAGCAGGGGAGATGAGGGCCTCACGATCATTTTTAGTGGGGCCTTTGGATCCTCAGAGAACTGGGACTCTGCAATTCAGTAGGGACCAGCTCAGGGCAGTGACCAGATTCATAACTGGACACTGTACTACTCTCAATCGTCACCTGAGCATCATGGTACTCTCTGAGGACCCGTGGTGTAGATGGTGCGGTGAAGAGGAGGAAACTCCTCTTCACATTTTGTGTGACTGTGAAGCTTTTAGCAGTAGCAGATATTTACTCTGGGGCTGGGATCGACTGGACCCAGAGGATGTAAAGAGCTTAACGATGAGAGACCTACGGTGCTTCATTATGAAGACAGGGTTACTCCGTTTGCTCTAAATTAGGAGGAGGCACAATGGGCCTACTTAAAGGCCTGAGCGCCGACTTGGCTCCATCACATGGGGACACCTCCACCCTCAATTCAATTCAATTCAATTCAATTATCTGGGTATATCATGCGAGTGTCTCCTCCTTTTCCCACCGCGCCCGTGCGCTCCCATCGCCACCTCTCCCTCTCCTTACGCATATCAGACCTGCCGCGCCACTTTACCGTACCCTCCCCTCCCTACCCCCGCACCATCACATTCCTCCCCCTCCTCACTCTCAGCACCCTTGCTCACTCCATGAGAGGGTAGGCAGTGAGATGAACACAAAAGTCTGACTTCGTTCTGATTTCACTCCTGAGCCCGCTGAAGTCTCAAAGACATATTTAAATATCAGAAATTTGTCGATGGTTTGACATACAGGATGTTTTTCTTAAATCTCCTCTAGGTACCTTGTTTTTTAATAGCGATAAAGAGATGCGCTAAACGCCTTCCTTATGGTTCCTCATGCTTTCCTCATGGTTCATGGTTACGGTGCAAATGATCCACGGTGTGTGGACTCCACGCACCAAAAATTGTCTTATATTATACAGTCCACAATATCGGTGCGTAACATCCACACTGTGTGGACTCCACGCACCAACTCAAAGCAATACTTTTTCAATGGAAAAAAGTTGGTGCGTGGACTCCACGCACCGTGGACACGCCAACCTTGCTGCAAATGATCCACGGTGCTTGGAGTCCACGCACCATTTGATAAACAAGGCTTTGTGGATGATGCGTGGAGTCCACGCACCATGGATCATTTGCACCAAGGGTTGTGTGTGGATGGTGCATTTGCTCCACAAACTGAACTTGAGCCCAAAGCTTGAACTGAGAGTCAACTTTTCATGAGTAATCAGTATTCTACTTTGAGGAAAAAAATTAACGAATTGAGAGTACCTTTAAAGTTAACTTAAGAGTGTGGCTTTTGTGCACCGTGAATGATATGCACCATCCACATGCAAACCTTGGTGCAAATGATCCACGGTGCATAACATCCACACTTTCTTGAAATTCTATTAAATCAAAAAACAAACCTATCCCTCAGGAATATTTCTAAAGGATAGCCATTTCATTATTCCAAAAGTATTAATTGATAGGTTGAAATTCAAAGTTAACTTAGGAGTGTGGATGTTATGCATCGTGGATGATATGCACCATCCACATGCAAACCTTGGTGCAAATGATCCACACTCTCCTGGCAGTCTGTGCTGGGGCTGTACCTGAGTCCCTCAATACCTGTTCCTCAGAAACTTTTCCCATTCTCACTAGTGATTTTTGTTTAATCCACTGTTGCCAGATCTACTGACAAAATGAGTTGATTTTGCAATGGATCAGATGAAATATCAGGGGTTTTGCTATCAATTAAGGCAACACTGGCACCATCATAAATAATATTAAAAGGATAGTTACCTCGAGAAAAACAGGGTGGACAGTAAATGATCCTCCTAGCTTTCAGGAATGTCAGCTGTTGAAGAATCTCCAAGAGAACTTTTATTGCATATCATCTGAGCGTATATGCCACAATCGTATCTTAAAATACTACGATGAAAGCATCGTGCCTAGGAGAAAATGCAACTGTTTGTGCTGTGAGCAAGCATCTCAGCACAGAATAATCTAAGAAGGAATAATATCACTCCCGTGATGATTACCGAGGAAGTCTTAAAAACAGCACAGTAAATTCTCAGCTGTACTACGCGGAACATCCATAACTTTTGAGAAGAAAGCCAAGTACTTACTTAGCCCTTTTCTGAATGAGTACAGGCTCAAGTATTTTGGAGGAACAGCGCATTTGCATGCAAAAGTTTTGAAAGAATTGAATCCTTGTTTCGACAACATTTCACAATCAAAGGTTTTAATGAATCATTTCAGATTAATGCCAGACACTCAGATAGCGGTTTCGATGAAATTCCTTAATTATTGCTCTTGTATGTAAAGTATGTAAAGACTGGAAGAAAATGAAAATTGGCAGCAATGCCAATGTAGCTACTAGCTACCCATCTGAGTTGTGCACAGAGCCACGCCACTAGACAAGTAATACATGAGAGCGAATTCAACCTGTTCCGAGTAGAACTGTGAAACAGATTTAAGAAAAAAAGCGCAAGTTCCTCGCATCTGTCAGAACAGGAGAGGATATAGTCTGACTTGGTGATTATTGAAGACACACATGAATGAGAAACGGAAATATATGTCTCGGCAAAACCGAAGAAAAATTTCCTCTCTCCTGTACTTATACTGCTGCCCAGTGCCCAACCATGCTATCATGAACTCACACCACTTTTCACTAAACCTTGTCAAGCAATACAGCAGAAGTTAGATTTTGCACAACTGATCAAGAAAGAGAAAAAAATACGATCTGGAATTCACATCTTGTAAAATAAGATCACCGAAAGTTTTCACTCGCACTGATCCGCACAAAACAGAACGCAATACGCAAGGTCCATATACTGCAGGTCAGTCGGTGCGCATCTACCTCGTCTCACCCCTCGGATCCGCTCCCATCGGTTGCCGCTAGCCCTCCGTCCGTGACGTATCCTTCGAGCAACTTTCGAGTGGGAACTTCAAAACACCGTGTTTTCTTATGGGGGAAACACCTTTTTTCATTTGAACTTTTTGACCTTATTTCTTCGCCTAATTTTGATTTTATTAATCGAAAATGAAGAGGAAAGCTTGTAGTTTTGAGAAACATTGATCTGAGTCCTTGTTTATTTTTTATTTTCATATTTTTTAGCGATTGTTGAAAATGCGGTCGTCTCACCGCCGAATTCAGCCATTTTGCAGGGAAAAATGAGGTTATCCTTTGTTAAACCAGGTAAACAATGGAAACGTATCGAGTGGATTCTCTGTGGAAATGCTAGGATATTTCCTTTATTGAATCTTAAGGCTTTAATTGTTAATTGAGAATTTTTTTCCACGATATTTACCGATTTTACTTGTATAGAATATCCCATCAAAAACCTTTCCAGGTGCAAGCAGACGGCATCAGGTAATTATGTCTGTCACAAAAAGCCGTTCCAATGCATCCACTCAATGATATGATATGATGGGAACGGCAAGTCTCTTCCAAGTGGGCATCCAGCAGGGCAAATGTTAATCATTTTTCAAAATCAACACTATCCATCTGCGGCGACTTTAGTGAAGGAAAAACTTTGAGGGATGTATTTCTTTATTCTTTATTTTCAAACGCAAAAACTTGCCGCCGTTCATTGCCTTAAAAAAGAAAAAAATCAATTATTATTATTAAAAAAAAAAAAATAATAAATGATTTTTTTCTTTTTTAAGGCAATGAACGGCGGCAAGTTTTTGCGTTTGAAAATAAAAAATAAAGAAATACATCCCTCAAAGTTTTTCCTTCACTAAAGTCGCCGCAGATGGATAGTGTTGATTTTGAAAAATGATTAACATTTGCCCTGCTGGATGCCCACTTGGAAGAGACTTGCCGTTCCCATCATATCATATCATTGAGTGGATGCATTGGAACGGCTTTTTGTGACAGACATAATTACCTGATGCCGTCTGCTTGCACCTGGAAAGGTTTTTGATGGGATATACTCTGGTTTTAGCTTGTAAAATTCCAGTTTCTCATTCCACAAATAAAAGCAACAGTTGTTATCCATCAGCTGACTAGCCAGCAGTTATGAATAGTTTCCGGACAAATTTCCCATAGACTCTCGAGTGCTTATTTTCCGATAGGGACCACAGTCTCATTTCCCTTTCTTTTCCCTGATCCATATGCTAACCTACAGTTCCGAGTCCACTGGCTATAGTCCGTTGCTGGCCGATCCGCCTCTGGCTAATCCGCCACTGACCGATCTGCCACTGGCCGGTCCGCCTCTGGCCGGTCCGCCGCTGGCCGGTCCGTCACTGGCCGATTCGCCACTGGCTAGTCCGCCAGTGGCCGATCCGCCATTGGCTAGTCCGCCGGTGGCCGATCCGCCGTTGGCTAGTCCGCCGCTGGCCGATCCGTCACTGGCCGGTCCGCCGGTGGCCGATCCGCCATTGGCTAGTCCGCCGCTGGCCGATCCGCCACTGGCAGGTCCGCCGCTGACCTATCCGCCATTGGCTAGTCCGCCGCTGGCCAATCCGCCACTGACTACTCTGTCGCTGGCAGATCCCCCATAGCTTAATTCTGTAACTTCAGGAAAATAATGTTACTGTCACTACCAGTTCTCATCAAATAAACAGATCAGTTGTAAACTCTACAAGTACACAGCAAAGAACTTTTGTCACTACTTGCTTATGAATAATTATACTAAAATCACAGAATAATACATTGTATAATTCTGTGCTAAAATCACAAAGGCGCTGTAAACACATCAGAAACTACTCTCCCTCCAGTGATTAACAGTATTACGGTACTCAGTTGTTGCATTTGCAAGCAATGAAGTTGAATGAAGTGGAAAATGAAGCTCCGCGGTTATGCCCAAATTCGAATATTTTCAGCTTCAGAGCTAGAATAGTTATTAAATAAATGAATATGCAAAAGTACCTAACTGTGAGAGCAAACCAACCTTTACTTTACGCGTGCATACCACAAATTAGAAGCACACAAAAGAAATAACTAGAAAAGATGTTTGGTACATTTGTTTAAAAAGAAGAACTGAGGAGGACAAATTTCGTAATTCATGGCCTCCGTTGTAGTTGAAACAATAATCACTTGTATCACTTTCTATTTGTAACAAGTTTATTTCAAAAGTGTCAAAGCAGGGAGAAATATTTTGTTTTGAAATGATGTGCAGTTGTTGTTGACTGACGATGAAGCGTCGATTCTCGCGGCGATCTCAAATACTAAAAGGCAGTAGCCAATGAGAGTAGAGTTGGCGCGTAGTTTGAAATAGCCGTTATAATGAGAAATTTAGTTTTTTTTTATCATTTCTCAATAAATATTAGACGGATTGCGTTCAAACAAAACAAGCAGGGAAAATTCCAACACGCAGGTGTTGGAAAAGCGTGCCACTAAAGTCTGAACAGCTTTAATGCTTTTGCTAGCAATGATAATTCATCAAAAAGGAACCATGTGACATGGAGCTGATCTCGAGAAAATTGAGTCCAAAGTTGAAGAGCTAGCATTTAAACAAAAAACGCGGAATTACTTACGTTTTGATTTCATTCAACTACCGTGTTATGTTTTTGCATTTCAACACCGGAAAAGTGGAATTTCCTATGCAGGAAAGGTACCTACTTAATTTTTAGCGTTTAAAGTGACTTGGTTCCTTTCTTCTTTTTGTTCGGCATAATCACGAAAACCGAATCTCGAAGAGAAACCAAACGGCAGAGTTGGTTTACACTGTTGATATTTTAAAATCCGTTAATCCGGACTTAAGTCCGTTCCCAATTCTATAAAAGGAACCAAGTCGGAGTTGGTTCTTTACGTGACTCGGATTAAGGTTTAAGAAAAAGGAACCAAGTTCTCATTTTATTTCATCATATGGACAATGACTTCAATGAGGCTCACCAGCTCACTTTTACCTGGAATTTTGACGGGAAATGGTTGTTATTAGAAGAAGCACTTGTTGCTTCGAGATTCCGTATTGCTAGGTCTATCAATCAATAACTCAATTTTATCAAAAATGTCACTCAGTTCTTGTGTGACAAGTGCTGTCCAATTGAGCTACTTTGGTGAGAAATTATGAAAAAAATAAATTTCGATCAGATGTATCTAAAAGGAGATGAGTCAAAGGCGTTGTTTTCTTGTGTTTGTTTTTTGTTTTTAAAACTTTGGAGGGCTCTAGCTCGGAAGAGAAACATTTGCAGCACATATTCATGTAGGAAAATAAAGCCGTAAATAGGTATATGTTGACCCCAAAAATACACTCCATAAGTTTGGCACTTAAGTTTTGCAACACCCTATATTCTTGATATTTTGCTCCCCGCCACCCTTCACAGAACACAACATCTTGACCATGCAAATTTTTAAAATCACAGTTTGACTGTAGAGATATTTTCTTTTCCGCCCCCTTTCAACGAAAAAGGGGAAAATGGATCGCCTGTCTTTGATGTTCGTCGTATGCGCGTGCACAGATTGTTCGGCTTTACGACTGCCATTTTGGCTTTCTTTATAATGCGTTTTGTGGGTTTATTAATGGATTTTATGACTATTTGATGCCGCCAATGTAATTTTCAGACAATTTTACCTAAAAATCAAAACTCTATAGCGCTGTCGCAAAAGTTTGCAACAAACCCATTGAAAGCTGAAAAGAGAAAATTATTTGATAAGGCTCGATCTTTTTTACCCACATAAAGTATAGACAATAGATATTTCTAAATCCCACCACCTTTTAAACGGCTTGTTCAGGGATCAAAAAAGAGGTTGCGTTCTTTTGCAGTCAAAAAGTGTCATTTTCGGAAAAGCCGTGATTCTAAATAATAAACATTTTTTTTTCTTTTTTTTTTTCCGTTTTAGGTGCTGTCAGCACTTATTGCGATTGTCACGATGTAGATATGTAATATACATAAATGGAACACTTGCGAATTCACGAAAAAATAATCCTTTAATATACAGAACTAACCATTTCAGGAGCTCTTTTCACGTCAAGCATTCTAGGGGTATAGATTAGTAGGTGTGGAGGTTTAAGACGTTTGTAGATTTTAATTCCCCCTCCCCCATTTATCTTGTTGAAAAGTATCGAAAGTTTACAGTTAAAACTAAGCCATTATTCATTATAACGCATTGTAATATTATTTTTTTTTTCTGTTGCCGTCGGTCGATATCATTTTTCTTGTTGGAAAAGCAAAGTTCCATATGGACCTATAATTTCCAAAATTTGAAGAAGCTTTCAGTAAAAAATACTGTACACGCGAGAAACTTTTTAGGATAGGTAAATAAGTTATTCCAGAGTCAATTCCATAGCCGCAGCGAGGAGGCTGTCCAGGGGTGGAGGACACGTAACAGCCCCTCTCACTTTTTAGAGCTATTAATGCGAATTTTACCCCCTCCCTTTGTTCTGGATTTTAAAAACCTATTTTTCAACAAAACGCCCAAAATTTCCTCAAAAATCCCTTGATTGCATAGACGCTCATAAAGGGGTTTTCAATTTGCCGAACCCCGAGAATTTCAAATGTTTCCAATGACCAAGACTTGTTTAGTGTGATGTCATAAAAAAAATTTGGGTTTCCCAAAAAAAAGGCTCTGCCTCAGTCGCGCTCTCGTGGGTTTTCCCATTTGAAACACGATCCCAATTTTCAAAAACAAGTGCTAGTAAACAACATGTTCTTTGCACCAGTTATGTTTATCACACCATTGGGTTCCACGTCCCTTATAAAAATTTCCGATTGTTTCAATTAATTTTCCGATAGGATATATATTCCCACGTTTTTTTTCCCATAGAAATAATCGAAATTCCATAGAGACAATCGGAATTCGTGTAGATTCAAGCGCGCTGACTATAGCAACGATAGGTCTCATGATTGAAATAAGGCGAAATCATCTATGGTTCTATTCTTACAGTTTTAACAGCCACTTTTTTCTCAGTGATAAAATATGAGCCCGCTACCACAAACTTTTTGAAACATCGCGCATCAATGCACAATCACAGTCATATCGAAGAAAGTCCTTTTTTTTGTCCTTGTCACACTCACAGTTTCTTATGAGCACAAAATTCTAGGATATAAGCTCATCAGCACCATCACGACATGTGTTATACCTCGAACAATAGCTTCGATATGAAGAGAAGTTGGAATGATTGAGTGTCATGGCGGTGATACTCCCATAAGAGACCGTGAGTAAGACGAGTACAAAACGTAGAACATCTTTCGGTATAACTGTGATTGTAAATTCGCTTGTGATCTTTTAGGAATTATGTTAGAGTGAAAAGATACTTTAAAATACGTGGAATCTAATGGTGCAATAAAATTTGAGAAAACTGTTCTTTAACTAGCATGAATTTGCGATCGAAAATTTGGATCTGATTTCTTATAGGTAAATCAACGAGAGTGAGAGATAGAGCATTTGTTTGGAACCAATTCTGATCGTGACGTCATCACTAAACAGGTCTACTTAAGGATATGAATGAGTCCCTCTCTTTTCTATACCCCTACCGCTCTTCATCAATACCTCGCCGTCACTTCTTTTCGAAACCCCCGTCAAACAGATTTTGACACATTTATATGAGTCCTCAGACCCTGCGAGACCCGAGACACAAAACCTCTCTAACACCCTCTCTCTCCCACACATTCACAAATCTCTCCGCTTAATGCACCGTGAAGAAATCTTGTGACCGATGGAGCCCAAAGGCGAGGGTCAAAGAGGGTTCCTGCGGGAGATGTTTCCACCCCCCTCCTGCCTTGGAATTTTGACTCATAGGTTGGCGCAAATGACTTGGGTTGCTGGACTTGTATGGAATTCTCGTTCAAAGGAATTCGACTTTGACGCTTAATAACTTATTGAAATTAACAGGAATACCAAAACTTTTACAATTTTAAGAAAATAGACGCCGAGACCTCCTGGATTGCAGCAATAAATTAACGATTAATGAAACCAGTTTTAAGAAAACACGTTTTTAATTTTTCAAACCTTTCCCGCCAAGGTTTTGCCATAAGCAAAGCATGCAACCTATATATTAGATATGAAAATGAAAACAAAAAGCGTACCGTATATATACGGCACGCTTAAAAAAGGCACGAGCACAGAACACGCTGGTTAAAATAAGACCAAGTTTGATGAGTTTGGTTGCGTAGTTTTTTCGCTACAGGATCATATCAAGGCACGGTTTGGGGGAATGTAATAATTTCTGTAATTATAAGCGTTACGCGCCGCAAACTTGTCAGGTCGTAGAGAGGGTGGTGTGGTAGTAGGGTGGGGTTACCTGACTTGCCGTCTGCGTCTACCGACGCTTATGACTGTGAGTGTTTCATCCTTTTTCATGTTTTGTTTGTGTTCACCCGTGAAAGTCCACTGTTCAATATACCTCGTAGTAGTCGCATCATCGTTTATTTGGTGTGATTTAAATTTTAGAACTTTAATTAATTTGATTATCAGTGAATACAATGTGCCTATCAGTCTGAAATTGGATATCGGTATGATGTTAGTAATCGCAAAATTCCAGTTGTCGCAGTGCTGAGTTCAATACAAACTTTTGAATTATTTGTCCTTTTGTTGATCCGTGATGTGAAGATTCTGTGTGGTTTTTTGCTATACAAATGTCTTCTTCTCATCGAGTCTCAGTTTTTCATCTTGGATCACCCGCACTTGATGATACGTCTGGCTATTTTAAGGTGTTTCTGAAATTCAAACTGTTGAAACAGTCCACTGTATTTTTGTTATCGATGACAGTTTGACTTTAGAAAGCTCTCTGATGGCCATTCATTACTTCCATGTTCTTACTGTGTTGGATTTGTCCTGCGTAAGTACCCACCGTTAATCATTTTTCATCATCATTCATAATGACGAAGGAAGTTAAGTCGCAATCACATTGCTCTATTAACCTGCTCCAGGGGCTACAGTGAGGAACCTTTAGGACAGCCACAGTATTCCAAGCCGACTTCAATTTTCACGAATTTAGAGCCATTGTTATCCTCGCAGTTGTTTCACATAAAATTAAAATTGGCGTTTGTCCTTACAAACCCGTCTTATAGACTGTTTTAGTAGAGCGATATATCGTATCGATTGCCGTCCGAGGGCCTCTGGTTCCAAACAAACTCTGGTTCAATGTAATTTCCCCACAAGCGAACTTTTGAACGGAAATTTAGGGTAATAAATCAAACAATTAATGCGATCTTTTTGCAATTATGAATTCTACGTCCTCGAAAATGCTTGAATATGCCTTGTTCCTTGACTAAAACTGCCGAAATCAATAAGATATTACAGATGAAATGTTGCATTTGTAGGTTAAAATCGCCCGAAATCCCGCCAAATTCCACAACAACAACAATAACATTTGGGTGATGCCAACCTTCAAACGCAACGTTTAATCTGTAATATCTTGTTGATTCCGGCAGTCTTACGGGTGGAACCAGGCAATATTAAGCATTTTCGAGGACGTAGAATTCATAATCGCAAAAAGGTCACATTAATTGTTTGATTTAATACCCTTCAAAAGTTCGCTTATGGGGAAATTACATTGAACCAGAGTTTGTTGGAACCAGAGGCCCTCGGACGGCAATCGATACGATACATCGCTCTGCAAAAACAGTCTATTGGCGACCAGTGTTGAACCAAGAGCGCCAAAAACAAAATAATTTGGTGGAGTTATCTTGAAGTAGCAGACCGCAATGAATTATACACATAATTCCTACTTTTGTAATCAGAAAAACTAGATCTATGGAGCGGTTTAATAGAGCAATGCGATTGCGACTTAACTTCCTTCGTCATTATGAATGATGATGAGAAATGATTAACGGTGGGTACTTACGCAGGACAAATCCAACACAGTAAGAACATGGAAGTAATGAATGGCCATCAGAGAGCTTTCTAAAGTCAAACTGTCATCAATAACAAAAATACAGCGGACTGTTTCAACAGTTTGAATTTCAGAAACACCTTAAAATAGCCAGACGTATCATCAAGTGCGGGTGATCCCAGATGAAAAACTGAGACTCGATGAGAAGAAGACATTTGTTGTTGTGGCCGGGTGACCTGGGAAAAGGACACTTTCAAAGACTTATTAATATTCTATGGAATAAATAAACCTTCGAAAGTGTCCTTGGGATTGGCGTAAAATGCACTGATGGCGAGTTACGCGACGAAAAGACCCAATTTGGAGATTGAGTCTTTTTGCGCTTGGATGCGCATAAGAAACCCCAGGAGATTGCTCCTTCGAGCTTAGCTAGGTTTGGAGACCTAACCGGACATGTCTTTGGACAGACGAGTTGGGTGACCTTGGAAAGTCAAGACAAACCGTATGGAAGCGGTTTGCCGGTGTCGCTTGGAGACGATCTTAAAGAGTAAAGAAAAACTAAAGGAAGCGCATGGAGACGCTGGGTCGGCTTGGAAACCGTCTAGGCGCTTGGAGACGCGGGACGGCTTGGAGACCGTAAATTACGGGGACTTGGGATTTTACCGGAGGTTTGGAGGCCTCAGAGCTTTGGAGGCCTCAGAGCTTTGGAAGGCCCATTGAACGAAGAGAGGTATGGAGGCCTCTTTGAGTAGCGAAGACTGCAGCAGTAAGAGCTATGGAGGACTCACTGTATGAAGACAAGAGCTTTGGACGGCTCACGGCATGACAGGGCAGGACTTCAACTCAC